>LZPO01087253.1:147179-158632 GCA_001675575.1 Neotoma lepida | reverse complement strand
CCATGTGCTTGGCCTGAGGACATGGGGCCGAGAAACCGATGTGTATAAGAGACAGGTGCTTGGCCTGAGGACATGGGGCCGAGAAACCGTGGGCCAAAATCATGCTTCTTCTCTGAAGTTGTTTTTGTCAGGAATTTTGGTTACCATGATGAAAAGAGAGCTAACACAAATGACATGTTGAGGGCATGNTGTTCTATCCTGGGGTCTCATGGTGAAATCTTGAAGAGTGCCATGAAGAATGTAAATACTAAGACAATGTCACCTGGTCCTGGCCTCAGACCTGGACAGTGTGTGCAGAGCTAGGATTTATTTTAGTTCAAATTAATGTTTAGTTGAATCTGGATCTCTGCCTTCCAGGCTATAATTTTGACCCTTGACAGAGGGATGTACAGTTGTGGGCACTGTCCAGACAGAGTCCCTCAAGAAAATGATGTCTTGAAAGTTGTTCTTTGTTTTTGTTTTAAGACAAAGTCTCACTGCGCGTAGCCCTCAGCAACCAGTGCACACTCTCTCGTGCACCCCAGTGTGAACAATTGGTATTTATTATAGGGACACCTCCAATTGGTGGAATTTTACTTTACACAATTTGAGATTTAAATCTTAAAATTATTTGCATTTTAGTTATAAATTGTTGATAGGTAATATAATCTCTTTAGTAGTCAAGGCCTCTGAAGTCCTTGAATAATTCAGGCAGGAGTCCCCCCTCTAACCTAGAGTGCTGTGGTTGTTACCNTCACACTTTCTGGTGTGTCCTTGCTTTATCTTGTTTCTCATTATGGTGAGGATGCAGAGAGATCTAAATCAGGCTCAGTTTCCAGGGTTTTAGAGAGGGTGCTGGGTTCTGGGTGCTCGATACTGGGTGTTGGGTNCTTGGTGCTNGTTGTTGTTGTCAACTTGACGCAGGCTAGAGTTGTCTGGGAAGAGGGAACCTTACTTGGGGGATTGCCTCCATCAGATTGGCCTGTAGGCAATCCGTGGGGTATTTTCTTGACTGATGATTGATGTGGGTGATGTTACTCCTGGGCAGGTGCTGGTAGGTGGTTCTGGATGGTATAGAAAAGCAAACTGAACTCTGTACCTGGGGAGTACTCAATACCCTGGGCAGTACTCTGCACCCTGAGGAGTACTCAGTACCTTCTGTCTGATGTTGCTGACTAGACCTAAAAAAAAGAAATAATAAGAATCCCTTAAAACCTACTGGTATTAAAAATGTAGCAAAGAAAAAAAAAAAAAAGAGCAAACTGAGCAAGCCATGGGAAGCAAGCCAGTATGCAGCACTCCTCCATGGCCTCTGCATCAGCTCCTGTGTACCAGGCTTTCTCTTTCTTTTGGGGCCACCACCCAGCTTCCAAATCATGACACGGAGACTTATTATTGGTTATGAACGCTCGGTCTAGCTTAGGCTTGTTTCTTGTTAGCTCTTTTTAACTTAAATTAACCTGTTTCTTTTTTTTTCTATCTTTTGCCTCAGGGCTTTTTACCTTTCTTCCCTTCTGTGTGTCTTACTTTTACTGCTTCTTGCGTCTGCTGGCTAGCGGCTGCCTAGCTTCTTGACCTGGACGTCTCCCTCATCCTCTCCTCTTTTTTTCTCATTCTTCCTTCCTATTTATTCCCTCTGCCTGCCATCCCACCAGTCCTTTCTCTGCCTAGCTATTGGCCATTCAGCTTTTTATTAGGCCCATCAGGTGTCTTAGGCAGGCAAGGTGAAACAAATGCAACACATCTTTACATAGTTAAACAAATGCAGCATAAACAAAAGTAACACACCTTTACACAGAAGTAATATTCTGCAGCATAAACAAATGTAATACATCTTTACCTACTTAGAATAATATTCCACAACACTCCTGCCTCCTGGTTCCTGCCTTGAGTTTCTGCTCTGACTGCCCTGTAAGCNCGAAGATGAAATTAACTCTTTCCTCCCCAGTCGTGTTTGGTCAGGATGTTCTGTCACAGCAATAGAAAGCAGACTGGGGCAGAAGGCATGCATATGCAAAAAGCAGGCNGCCTTTTCTCATGCTTTTTCTTCCCAGGGTTTCACTATTTGCAGTTGACTACAGTATGAAAATATTAAGTAGAGGATTCTGGAAATANGGATTTTCAAGTTTTAAATTGTATGCTGAGCCCTTCTACCCAGTCCTGCTAACATGAATCATCCCCTTGTGCTACACCTATCTACCTCCCTGTTAGTTATTTAATATCTCTTTCAGTTATCAGATCAACTGTTGTAGAATTGCAGTGCTTGCATTTAGGTTGCTCTTATGTTGCTTNAAAATGGCCTCAAAGCACAAGGATAGTGATCTGGCAACTTCATTACAGTAGATTGCTATGTAAAAAAAAATATAATTTTTTTTGTGACTATTGTTGTTCAATGTTGCTAATCTATTACTGTCTCTATTTTATAAATTAACATTTCCATAGGGGTATGTAGTATGTATAGGGAAAATAATGACTATATAGGGTTAGGCATTATTCACAGTGTCAGGTATCCACTAAGGGGCTTGGAAAGTGTCCTCTGCAGATAAGGCAGCACTGTTGTGTATACTCAAGAAAGGATGCTACCAGACTACAGAGGCCCTGGGAAGCGAGCGTTTGTCTCTTTTATATGAATAAAGCTCTGCAGAGAGGTCAGGGTGGGTGTGCTCAAGTTTTACTTGACATGTCCTTTCTCCAGAGCAGAGTAAATCACCACTGCTCATTACACGCATTTAGAAGGTCAAAGGTAGTAATCTGTTCTGACTGTATAACCCTCCCCCACCCCGCCATGAATCAAAATCAGAGTTTTGGGGAAGTATTTGTACATCCATATCCACAGCAACATTATTCACAATAGGTGAGAACTGAAAGCAATCTGGACGTCCACTAAATGCTAAACAAACATGATATAGACAGGTGTGATATATACATCATCTTAAAAAAGAGAATGCAGCCATGTTCNTAGCATGGGTGGACCTCTAGGCATTAGGCTAAGTGAGTAAGCCAAGCATCTAATGAAAAATGCCATGTGACTTAACTTCTGTGAGGTCCCTAGGGTGGTCAACATCATAGAGGCAGGAAGCAGATTGGTGTCTGACAGGCACCAGGGGAGGAAAGAATTGGACACTGTTTATGGAGAGTAGAACTTCAGCTTTGCAAGATGAACATGTTCTGCAGGTCAGTTACACTGCAGTGGGAGNCTGTGTGAGACTGTAGAGCTGTACACTTGAAAATGGTTCGGATGGCCAACTTTATTGAATACATGTTTCACTNTAACTGAGGAGAACTCAGACTCAAATTCNCAGGTTAAAGCGTGGGTCAATTAAATTGGAATCTTTGTGTGGACATGTGTATTTTTAAAATTTCTCCCGGTTCAGTCAAGGGGGGAAAGCAGTGGATCAGAGGCAGGTTGTACGATCTGAAAGGACTACGGAAAGAATGGAATAATGGAGGGATACAGCAAGCCAAATGGCCTGAAGGGAAGAAACAGTGTCAGTGACAGGTTAGGATGAGGAAAAAGGACATCTCCTTGCCCTAGACACACTGTGAACCATGGGAGATGTGTCTGGAGAGGCATCTAGAGATCTGCCATGGGAGTCCAAGCTCCATTGTGAATTAAAAATAAAGATTTAGGTGGAAAATGGGATGGACCAGAGGGTAATGGTGATTGCTGCACAGATCTGACAACCTGGGTTTGATCTTTTGATCTCACAGTTGAAGGGGAGAACTGANTCTCAAAGGCTGTCCTCTGACCTCCAAGTGTGGGCTGTAGCATGAACAGCTACGTGTGACACAAACACACACACACAGACACACAGACACAGACACAGATGCACAGACACAGACACACACTCACCCCTCCAGACACATTCACTTCCACAAAAAAAAAATCAATGAAAACTAAAAACAGTTGTTAGTTGTTTTTTTTAAAATATATATATATATATAATTGGCAAGATTTTACAAGGTCTACAACATAATGAACTCATGTGCATGTACACCGTGTAGTGGTTAACACATATTAAGAAATGTGTTTCTGCATTTCCCATCTGTACCTCAGAACTTGTACTTATTCTTCCTGTGACTAGACGTTTGCAGCTTTAGATCATATCTCCATGCTTCACTGACTCCCAGTTGGTACTGCATCCCTCTCTAACTCCTTGAGTTAGACACTTTAGATTTCACGTATAAGTGAGATCACATGATTTTTGTCTTCCTGTGTCCAGTTTATTTCATTTGATATAATGGCCTCTAGGATGACCCATGTCACAAATGACAAGATTTCTTTCATTTTATGGCTGAATAATATTCTAATGTATCCATTTGAAATCCTGACTGGAACTCAGGTTTTTGCCAAATGTGGGCAATTGCAGAAAATGCTGCAATGGACATCGGGCTGCAGAGATGGCTTTGGGATACAGAGATAATTTTCTTTGGATATTTTTATGTGAAGAGTAAATACGTAAAAGGCCCAAGGGAGAAAAATTTCCTAGTGGGCATTATATTTCATAGAGAAAAAAATGCCTAATTTTGAGTTCTTTTGGAAAATGCATGTGTAAGGGAGCTCAATCTGAGGCTCCCCCCCTTGCTACCAGAATATTCTGTGCCTCCTTCTCAAGACCCTTTCGGAAAGCCAATAGTGAATGAATTCACACTAAAGTGGTAGACACTTCACAGGCTATGCCTTCGAATGGCATTCCGATTTTTAGGAGACTGAATCAGGAGAGCAGCCATTTGATGTAAAATAACACATTTTATTTTTACTGATACATCAGACACTGTGGGTAAGGCCATCGATGTCAATTCTCCGGAAGGGGCTGATGGGGAGAGGATGGCAAGCCACATTTGTGGCCCAGCCTCCTAGACAAATTAGTGTGATATTAAGTATGCCACCTTCCTGTGTTGCTGGATCATCATGTTGAGAAAAGCAGAGTCATGGCCCCCAGTTCACAGAGTATCCAATGCACCAAGTCTTCCAAGCCAGGCTCAGGAACTTTTCCCCAAATGGTTCTTCCAAAGCCCATATTGCGATGCTCCTGGGTACNTGCTATGACTTAAACAATGCCATCATGCTTATTTTGAACAATTTAAACAGGAAATCTCAGCTAGTCCTACGAATGAGGATAAGAGAGTCAGGCAAAGCTCTGTAAAAGCATGTAGGGCTGCTGTGTTTTTATAGATCACAGAATCTGGCACNGGGAAGGGTGGGACAAAGTGCTGAGTGACTGGAGGTGGAATAGAAATCGCTTCTTGGTGTCTCAGTAAACTATGTGTAGATGGTTTAAGGCCTGGATCCCGGTCCCCATTTTGTCACTTATTACTTCTATGACATTGGCCCAGACACTTGAGCTCCCCAGAACTTATTTCCCATGTGTGGATGGGCACAGGGAAACTGTCCTTCTTATGCACCTGGCTTCNTTTGCCTTAAAGGAAACAGCAGACCTAAAGTAACAGAAGACTCCAAGGTACTCTACAAATACAGAGAACAATCATTTTGAAAACATTGGGCTTTGTAGAGGATCATTTGAATTAGGGCGGATTCATCATGACACATGTCTCTGTTGGTGAAAACTGAAAGTAAAACTCATATAACTTGAGATATGAAATTAAACTCAGCAATTTGAGTTACACTCGCTTCAACAAGTAGTGCACTAACGTCAAATAGGAAATATCAAGAGGAAACACAGCAAGGAAGTAGTCAGTAATGCCTCTGGCCTCCTGCTGTCCAGTGTTTTCAGTATTTCTCCCCCCCCCGAGAAATCTGCATCAACACCATGGTAAAGCCCGTCGCTGTCTGCAGACCAGGTGCTATTAGGGACACACACGTGTGTCCACTGGTTTATTTTACCAGAGGAGTGTGTGCGTGTGCGCTTAATGCTCTTAATTGCTCAACAAGGAACTGCAAACACTTAACTGACCAGTATCTGGAGTGAGTGTGTTAGCTCTAACATGCACAGCCATCAGGAACTCTGTACCCAGCTTCTTGAATCCTGGCTTTAAGTACATGTCTCTCTTTCTTTTTGTCTCTTTCAGGAGGGCTTTGGGAGCCCAGACAAGGTCTTGATGTGTAGTGTAGGCTGGACCTGTACTTATTACCATGCAGCCTTTAAACTCTTGATTCTCCTGTCTTAGCTTTCTGAATTTGGGGACTATAGGCATGTTTAGCTTTAGGTATGATTATTTTTATTTTAAACATTGTGTGTGTGTGTGTGTGCACGCATGCACGCTCACACAATGAGGTGCATGTGTGGAGGTCAGGACAGCTTGCAGGAGTCTGTTTTTCTTTCTACCATCTGGATGGATCCTGGGGATCCAACTTGGTTGTCAGCTTTGGTGGCAGGCACCTTTACCACTGAGCCATTAGCCACACTAAACATGTTTCTTAATAGCCATCACACACATGCTTAATATTAGCTGGATGGGAAACTATTCCTTTGTATTTTCAAAAGAAGCCTGACCTTGTTATAGCACAGAAACCAGAGCTGAACTCTATTTGTCTGGTGTAAATGCTGTGCTGTGGTTTGGGAGTCTGTGTTCTCTGTGCTTCGAAGGACCCAAGTATTGTGTACAAGTTTGGAAAAAGTGACAAAGCACCCCGTACTGTTTCATTTTGTTTACTTTTTATCTTCTACAAATTATGGCTAAAGTTTTAAATATATTAAAATTATAAAGGACAAATGGCCTTCTGTTCTGTTTAAATCAATGCATCCTTTCGAAGTGACTTTCTTGATTCCAATTTACAAATGCCATACACTGGGCAAAGTAGTGATAAAAGCCAGCTATATCCAAGAAAAAACGAATAAACATATCAATGATGATATGCATGTATGATTATACATGCGTTGCTTCTGTACTCAAAAAGAAAATTAAATAGGAAAATATTACTCATCTCAGGAGAAAAATAGGGTAGAGATTACAACTTGGGGACCTCGTAATATTTCGTCCGTGTGCATTTTGTCAGAAGGCAATTTGTCTACTCTGGAAAAGGATATGGTTTGGCTGACTAAACTGTGGAGTGATGCAAGCGATAGGCAACGATAAAAATGCTTAGGGGAATTTTCGGGGTGCTCCAGTAAAGTGTAAGTGCTGTGTGGGTGTAAAGAGCAGACTTTTCTCTCTGCAGCCTCTCTTTGGGGAGGGAGCGTGTTTTTCAACGCCGAAAGCTGCTGACATTTTATGACACTCTCTGGGCGGTTAAATCACAAGTTCCAAGACCACTTGTAAACAGTCTTGATGGTGGAGTATAAACTTGTTTGTGCATGCTTGGACGTGCTCATTGGCATGCGTCTTTCTTTAGAAAGCACACTGAGTATTTTCGCTTGGAATCNGTTGTTCTCTGATTTGAGAGCAAAGGATGAGACATCAGGACTGGCTTATTTCCAGGGAAAATTTGAAGNATAATTCAGGAGTCTCTCAATCCTTTACACAATTCGCTAACTAGCTACTATGCCTGGAATTCTGACAAAAAGCCTTCCTTGCTCTTCAACGCGCTGAGTTGGAAACCCTGTGGGGACCCTGTAGAGAGGCCAGTGCCTCAACTCCTTCTTAGTGTCTTCACTGGTAAAACAAGGCTTTGGGGCAGGGACGCCTGAGAGAGTTTTGTGTGCATCAAAAGAAAATGCAAGCTAAGTGCCCGACACGGTGATCAACAGTGATGGNTTTTNGGTGCTGTGACTTTGTGTGAGAAGGAAAAAGTGGAGAACTGAGAAGTAGGGCGTTTGCTTCCTTCCCTTGCTACAGGTACCTTGTGAGGTTACTAGTCCATACAGAAGGAGGCTTGGTCATTCCTTGCCCAAGAAGACTTCTCAGAAGAGTCNGTGAAAGGCTCTCAAGTAAGATAGAGCAGGTCGTGGTGGAGACTCCATACTCAAAAGGCTCTTCAAAGCACCGAGTCATCTACTTGACTGGGCTTCTGAAATCTGAGTGAAGTTAGTGAAGTGGCCAGGTGAGAAACGGGGTGCTGACAGGTAAAGGGACTCACTCTTTGTGGTCCAACTGAGATAGGAGCCACGTGTTAGACTCTGAGCACATCACCTTTGCTGTTTGGCGATGTGCTCAGAGAGCAGGCTGAGGAAGCTGGTAAGCAGCCCTTCTGCCTCCAGGTTCCTGCTCTGTTTGAATTCCTGTTCTGACTTCCCTCGATGATGAACAGTGATGCGGAAGTATAAGCCAAATAGACTCTGTTCTCCCCAAATTTCTTTTGGTCATGTTGTTTCATCACAACAATTATAACCCTAAGGCAAATANACATTTTAATTTAGCTCCACATTTGGGTAGTTTTTATTATCAACTTGACACAACTTGGGAAAAGGAAATCTCAGTTGAGGAAGTGTCTCCCAAAGCCCCAGTTAGATATCTTTTNCGACCAAGTGAAACCCCCCATGCCAGGAATGGGTTGCATCTGTTAAGTTGTTAGCCAAAGGGGCCCTCAAATAACTCAGGCTATTGCCAAGGCTGTTGGTTGCTCTCCACAACTTGAGGGTAAGGCCCTATTGTTAAAGTCAACACCTACATATCTCATTGAACACAGAGAGGTTGAACTGGTGTCTAACTAGAAGCTTCCCCACTACTGACTAGTGTTTATGGTACTGGAAGGTACTCTGAATGCTACCAGAGGAAAAAGGTAAGCACCAACCCAGCTACAAACCCTATGCTGATCTATATTGGTGACCTNNCTGCATGAGGGTCTGGTGCAGCATGACACAAACATTGTTCGAGTCACCAACCATTATNTGATTGGATTTATGGCTCACNCCATGAGATGGAATCCACGCCCAACACTGTTCAGGTGGCCAGGAACCTGGGGAAAAACTCAATACTATGGTTTTCCTAAAAATGACTCCTAATGACATTCTGATATACCCATAGATCTGNGTCTNACTCTGATACCATCAGACAAGTGTCCTCCTGAAGTAGATGGGAACTANCACAAAGACCTACAACTGAATACTGGANAGAGAGTGAGAGGTCTTGGAACACANAGTCCTAAATAGGATGTCTTCATTAACTCCTTCTCCTGGGGGCTCAGAGAGCTATGCAGAAGAGGAGGCAGGAAGATTTGAAGAGCCAGAGGGGATAGAGGACACCAAAGAAACAGTATCTTTCAGATATACCAGGACTGATTCATGTATGAGTTCCTGTAGACTGTGGCAGCATACACAGGGCCTGCACAGGTTGAAGCCAGACAGAGTTCCAGCACTGAGAGGAGGAAGTGGACATATGCTCCCATCTCTAACAAAGAAGTGATCTGCAATATTGATACTCACTTTCAAAGGAAAAATTATTTTTTTCCAATGGAGTATATTAACCACACTTCCGGGCTGGTGCCATGGCCAGCAGTAGATGGCTAACACAAAACAAACTCAAGAGTATTTTTGGAGATTTTTTTTTTTTTGAGACAGGGTTTCTCTAGCCCTGACTATCCTGAAACTCACTCTGTAGATCAGGCTGGCCCTGAACTCAGGGTTCCACCTGCCTCTGCTTCCCATGTGGCTAGGATTAAAGGTGTGTGCCACCATGCCTGCCTGGCTCTCTTACTGGTCTTTTGCTTGTGTATTATGGTTTCTAATTTTGAATTTTTATGGTGTGTGTGTGTGTGTGTGTGTGTGCATTTCTTGTACTCTTTCTTAGTTTCTCTTTTTTCTCCCTTTTTGTTTGTAGTCTGTTCATTTTGTCTTATCCTTGTTTGTTTATCTTCTTTGTTTGTTTTCTGAAGAGAGAGAGAGAAGGCATGGAGTTGGAAGGGTGGGTTGGGAGGAGGGTAGGGTCTGGGCTGAGCTGAGGGAGGGAAACTGATCAGAATATATTGTATGAAAGTAACTTGATTTCAATTAAAAAATTCAAAATAAAATTATGAAGAAGGAGGAGAAGAAGAAAGAAGGAAGAAGAAGAAAAGGAAGAATTGTCTCCATCTGCTTGGCCCATGGCATGTCTGTGGGGTATGGTCTTGATTGGTAAGGGATATGGGAGGGCCCAGCCCACTGTGGGCAGCACCATCCCGGGGCAGGTAGTTCTGGGTTGTGTAAGAAAGGCAGCTGAACATGACTCTGAGATCAAGCAGCTTTCTTCCATGGTTCCTGCTTTGAATGATTTGGCTTCTCTTGGTGATGAANTGTAACCTATAAGATGAAATAATAAAACTTAACTAGGACAACATTATTATTAANTAATTAATTAATTTTGAGACAATCTCACTGTATACTTGAGGCTGGTCTTAAAATCATGATCCTCCTGACTCCACCTCCCAAATCCTGATTATGGGAATGTAACACCATATTTGGCTAGTTCTCTGGTTTTATTTAAAGCAGAATTGAGATGGTTTACACAGATGCCCAGAGACTAAAACATATGCTCTCAAACAAAGACTACAAAGAATAAAGAAGATGAAAGAACAGCAGGTGAAAACTGCTGGCTGAGAAGGACCGAGGCTTGAACATAAGCACTGAGCT
Source organism: Neotoma lepida (assembly GCA_001675575.1). NCBI lineage: Eukaryota > Metazoa > Chordata > Mammalia > Rodentia > Cricetidae > Neotoma > Neotoma lepida. The sequence continues at coordinate 148,208 of LZPO01087253.1, read as the reverse complement.
TCCTCCTGGCCAGAGGAAGACAGTACACAGCGACTCAGGTAGTGTTCTTGTGTTATCTTATATCAGAATGTTCATTCCGCCAGTTTACTTATTTTGGTGAAACTTTATTGTAATACTTGAACACTGTATTAANCACTGAAGATACAGTGGTGACTAAAAGTCCAGAAGTTCTGCCCTTCACAGAGTGGTAGGGGGAAGGCAGGTGGACAAATTATTACAGTACCCTAACNTCTCCAGGCTGTGTAGAGAGGCATGGGGTGCACCCAACTCTGACAGAATGTTATGGGGGATTTTGTTGTGCACAGAAATATTTCAAACGACCACACCTTTCCAATAACAGAGATTATCACTGTGGGATTTCAATATTACTTGTCAAACAGATTTCTGCTTTTCTTGTCCCAGGTGTTTTGGGAGCTGTGAGTTTAATCGGAGTGACAGACTACATACAACTAGTCCTGAAAATGTGACATAAATAGTATCAGGAAACCTTGGTCACAAATCTAGGAATCTCTCAATGGCATTAATGTCATGTTCCCAGGGAACATGTGTAAGGCAATGACTGTATATGCCCAGGCTAAGAAAGCCCCTATGAAACCAAGAAAGATCAGCTTAAAATGCCCAAGGGTGCCAGCTACAAGCTCTGTGGACTTGCTTTCACCATCTGTCCCAAGCTTGGGAAGTGAATTTGTGGCTACTTGGGCAAGGGTTGCAGGCTCTTCCAGCCAAGGCTGAGGCCCAACCAGGGTCAAGGCTGCAGCTCCAGCTCGAGCTCTACAGGTGCCCAGACCCCCAGTAAGGCCCCAGAGTAAAGGCCTCTATCTGCCAGTGTGAAGACAGATAGACTGGTGTGACTCTCTTCACCCCCACACTACTTGAAGATGGTTGGTGATCGGTGCCGTTTTTACAACTAAACTTGAGGCAGGATTTCTTAAAAAAGAGAGAAAATTCGCAGGGCGGTGGTGGCACACGCCTTTAATCCCAGCACTCGGAAGGCAGAGGCAGGCGGATCTATGTGAGTTCGAGGCCAGC
>LZPO01087253.1:124591-139003 GCA_001675575.1 Neotoma lepida | reverse complement strand
CCCCGATCTTGGACTCTGGAAACCAAACTCAGGTCCCTGCACTTGTAAGACAAGTGCTCTACTGACTAAGCCATCTCCCAGGCTCTAGAGATAGTCTGGAAACTGTAAAGCTAAAAGTATAGGCTCCGTTTAGATTCTGTGATGGACTGAGCCAATTCAGGCTGAAAAAAACTGACTTGAGAACACTTAAATACTCATAGTCTTAATGAGGCNTTTGCCAGCCACAAGCATCATATCAGGTAAGCTAAAGTCTATAGCCAGAGACAAAGTGGCCTTTTAGACACCTGGACTGACAAATAGAGATCGCACTCCAATACTATGTACAACNAATATACATCAACTAAAAACAACCACTGGCTTTGAGACGTCTGTGTTCCAGCCACTGTGTGAAGCTCCTAGGATGCTGTGGGGGAGAAGACAGACGAGTCTCTTGAGACACAGACATTAAACAACTAGTAACAGGGGTTTGAACATTAACTAACCGCTGGCTGCTATGGGAGTGTGAGCTTCAAGAAGAGAAAGGCTTCCAGAAGAAGTCATGTGTGAGCCAAGGCTGAGTGGAGTGAGGAGGCTTCTCCCCTTGAGTTTCCCAGGTCAATGCCAGCCCTCGGCTAGTGTTGTCAGCGTCTCCTTAGTGTAAGCACGTTTTTGCAAATGCCATATGTGAGAATCACTTCAAGGTGCCCCAGGCTTGCTGGAGAGAGCAACAGTCCAGGAATCATACACAGCTAGCACACTCAGGGAATCCTGCTTGCTTTGTCAGCATTGGCCTGATTTGTATGCAGGACAGAGGGTCTTGTCTGCTGTANAACTGAAGGCTTTCGGGGAGGCTTTTTCTTACATGGAGACTAAAGTCTTAGGATAGCAATTTCTTTCTCAAAAATCTCAGTGAAGTTCAAGAATGTCTAAAACATTAGCAGAGAAGAGTAGGACCATACTCTCTGAAGAAAGCGAGAGGGAGAGAAGATGCAAAAGCCTTTCTGGGGGTGGGAAAAGCAGACAGAAATCAGAGGAAGGAGAAACCTTTGGANATAGCGTGCATCTATTCAAAGGGGAGGGCGGCCATGGAGAAGAGTGGAAAGGTTCTTCAGACCAGAACTACATAGGGCTGTCCTGGAGGNCCACTCAGGAAGAAAATACTGAATGTGTAAGTGTTTTTTTGTGAATTCTGTGAATACAGGCATGGTCGTACAAGGATGTCTGGTTTTTTGATACGACAACATGTGGTTGTCATCTACAAATGTGTTCTGAGGCATTCATAGCTATCCTAGGACACATGTGGNGTGTGGGTGTAGATTGGGCATGACTAGAAGGAACTAAGAGTAAATTTCTGTGTTGTAAAGCCAGGCATGGTGGCACATACCTGTGTTCTCACTTCTCTGTGGTTATGTTTCTGCAGACGTCCCGAGGTGTAGTGTTTGTGTGTCCTCGGCTCCTACTTCTAGAATTACTTGAGATTTATTCTCCCAGGATTCTCTGCACTAAGTATATTTATTACTCTGGATCTGTTACTTTTCTGGGTAAGTTCAGCATTCTGATGGAATGGAAGAGAAGGGAGTGATTTAGATGGAGGTCAGACCAAAGGTAAAAGTGTGGCTAGCAGATAATTGAAGAAGTGTTAAATGAGAAGTGCTCTGATAGCATCTAGACGGGACCTGGCTCAGTCAGGGTCCTAGCAGAGGTTCCCTGAGAGAGTGGTACTAAGGTGAGATGTGAAAGACGATCTGGTATTAACCAGATTCAGAGCGGGAACTGTAGGAAGCAATCCAAGCGAGCNAGCCAGGTGATGATGGAAGTGATTTCCCAGATAGACAGAATGTAAAACTAATACGACTTTATTATTTCATTCAACAAGTCTATATTTCACATAGTCTTCTGGCTCTGGAGGCACAATTATGAATGAAAGCCCAACATGTAATGTGCTTACATTGTAGTAAGCACCAGGGAGAAGTGATAAGGATGTCTTTGTTTTGAGATGGATGGAGATGCTGAGGGAGGGCTGGATTTGTGCATGTAGAACAGGCTAGTTTAAGTGCATTTGAGATGAACAAGNGAATCCTAATGAGTCAAGGCTCTATGTGGCTTGAGTTTCAGAGTTGTCTGAGGCTGACACATACTTTTGGAAATATTTAAAATCTAAATGATAACTAACGTGACAGGAGAGNGTGCAGTGCCCCCAGGACTTCATAAGCAACACACAACACACCTTGNAGGGGCNCCATGAACCCTACCTTCCTCAAATTGCTTTGGTCAGTCATTTTGCCACAGCAACAAAGCACAGTGACTAAAGGCAACTTACAGAAGGGTAAGAGTCCATCANAGTGGGAAAGCACAGCAGCAAGTGGCAGGCATGGCGGCGGGAGCAGCTCACATCTTTAAATGTAAGCACCAAGCAGAAAAACCAAACTGCAGTGGCTTGAGGCTTCTAATCTCAGAGCCCAACCCCAGTGACATACTTCCTGCAGCAAGGCTGTACCTCTGAGCCCTCTCTAAGCAGCACCACTAAGTCCAAACACTGGAGCCTTTGGGGGACACGCTCATTCAAGCCACTCTAGTGTGGCAGTGGAGATGTGACAGAGGCAGCTGCTCACTCTTCCTTCCATAAGTGGCCTTAGTCATAGTGTTTTTTTCAGAGCAACAGAAAATTACTTTTCTGATAATGATGGGCTATACCCTTTAATCATGAGCCCAGATAAACCCTTCCTTCCTCAAATAGCTTTTATTAGTCATNTTGCCACAGCAACAAGACAAACAATGAATATATGGTTATGCATTGACAACAGCTCCTGCCTTTGTCCTTTGATCTGGCTTCATGGTTATCTCTGCAGCCCATTGGTTATTGGTCATTTAGTGACCTCAGCAAAAAGCTATATATATATTTTTTTTTAGTCTGGGAGTCTCAAGGGTGAAGTAGACACTAATGTGTCCTGTAACATGACATTTGAAGAATGTTGTCTTCCCGCCATGCAGGCTGAGTTCCTCGCTGGAGTGAGGTCAGCTCAAAGGGAGGTGGTAACTTTGCAAGAACCCCAGGTGGAAGTTTAGAAGTTGTTAGGTTTTTGAGGCTAGGTTTGTCTTATTATTTTTTCTCTGCCATTTCCCCCCTCTGGAACATGACATTGATTAGGACGTGAGTGTTTGAGGTGATGAAAGGGAGTGTTGGAGAAGGGGCTGGAGTTTCCAGAACACACATTGAGTTAATTCCACTGATACATCTGAACAGCACGGATAAATTGGGAAAACATGGCACAGACCACACACAGCTCTTGAGTGCTCCCCCACTGGTGTGAGGATATATTCCCCAATCCCTTTTGTTATNTATTCTCCATCATCCTCTCTCAGTGTATCTGCTATTCCTTAAGGAATACCAACCTTGTGATCACTCCCAGTGTATGGTGTTTCTCAGACTTGTCATGAGGCTGAGGGGAGGAGACTGGGGAGCTCGTTGACTTTAGGCATGCTTGTCTGGATTGGCAATGACTTTTGCCTTGTCCTTTGTGGTTTCTGTAGATTGTCTCTGCCCTTCAGGCAACTAAAAACTTGTTCTCAGAGGTTTTGCATAACATGAAGCTTCCCTTTTGAATGTTCTTGAGAAAGAACCCCAAGAGTTGGTGTTTATGTTAGTTCAGAAAATTATACTTTCAAAGAAAGCACATACGAGGAGTCCACCCACTCACCTCACTTTGCAACAGAACACACATTTACAACATATGATATGGCCAAAGTCAACATCCAGGATAGATCCCTCTCCTCCTATATCTCTTTAAACCATATAAGACTATCTTCCTCATATCTAAATCCCAATTTATGTACCAAAAATAATTTCAGAATAATATAGACATGGTGGAGATAATGTGACTCCTGCTTACACATCTTGCCATTGCTTTCTCATACTGCCTTAGCATATGAAGACCACAGTTGAATCTCTGTCCTCCAAAGTCCGGATCAATACTCTTCTAGATATTTATAGATGTCCCTTGAGCATATGAAATCATATTGAATTTATATTTTTAAAGAAATTGAACAATCTCTTATGCAAATAAAAGCATGTTGCCATTCAAATAGGTTTGAGACATCGAAGTATCACAACTTAGTACTACGACTTTTTAATATTTATATTTATATATTATTATTTATATTTATATATTATTATTCATGTTCACATTGGAGAAAAATGCCTGGGAACAGCATCATTAAACAGAAAGCCTTGAACCAATTATTGCCTCGTCCTTAGTGCCCTTTCATGCCAAAACTAACTATTTTAATTGTATACAACAGAGCTCAACACCAAATATTAACTTCTCATTCACACAAAGCTTATTTGCTCAGTAATAGCCGTGTGAGACTAGACTCCGAATATCTGTTGTCTCTTACACCCTCTTTGGATGTCTCCCCTTGCTTGAATCTTTGTTTCATGTTATCCTTTATATCACATACTCTGCTTTTTCACTGTTTACCTTTTAATGTGTAAAGATGTATTTAATGAGAGGGTGTCCACTCTTTTGACATTATTTGGATGTGCTTAAGATGAATTCCTGACCATATAAACTTTGTAAATGAGAAGTTAATATTCGGTGTTGAGCTCTGCTGCATCTGGTTAAAATATGTTAGATTTGGCACAAAAGGGCACTAAAGATGAGGCAAAAATTGGTCTGAGGCTTTCTGTTTGAAGATGCTGGCCCCAGGCATTTTCCTCCCACTGAGTTATAGTACAATATGTACTAAATTTTCAAACTTGGATGTCTCAAACCTATGTGAATGGCAAAATGCTTTTTTTTTAAATATAAGAGATTGATTTCTTTAAAAATATAATTTCAATGTAATTCAATATGCTCAAGAGACATCGTGAAATGGCTAGAAGGACAGAGGTCCAGGTGGTCTTTATATATTAAGGCAGTATGAGACGGCGATGGTAAGATGTCTAAGTGGGAGCTACATTATCTCCACCGTGTTTATATTATTCTGAAATTATTTTTGATATGTAAATTGGGATTTAGCTATGAGGATGATAATCTTACAAGCTTTAAAGAACTATTGGAGGGATCTGCTCAGAATGTTGATTTGACCATATCATATGCTGCAAATCTGTGTTCTCTTGCAGGGTGAGGTGAGTGGATGGGCTGCTTACGTGTGCTATGCCTTACACTTTGATGGTCCAGGTGTGTATTTCCTACCACAGGCCCCTGAATGTCATCATCTGGGTTTACTTCCATGCCCTGAACTAATTCCACCGCAGAATTCCACAGAACTCTAGTGCCATGAGGGTAACACTGAGGCACACTTCCCAACCCTCCACAGCTATGTTCTTTGGGTACCCAAAAGACTGTGTAGAGGGAACTCCTGATGCCCAGCCCACTTTTGTGTATTTGGGTGGCCCAATGCAAATGTAGCTTCTCAGACACAGTGCTGTGGAATAATCCTTCTGAGCACTGTTTGAATATATGTCACTGTGATTGGTTTAATAAACAAGCTGATTGGCCAATAGCTGAACAGGATAAAGTTAGGTGGGAAAGCCAAACTGAGAATGATGGGCTGAGGAAGGGTGGAGCCAGAGGAGTCACCAGCTAGATGGAGAATGAGTCAGACACAAAAAATGGGATAGAGATAAAAGCCACGAGCCTCAGGGCAGCATATAGATGAATAAAAATGGGTTAAAATTCTAAGAGCTAGTTAGTAACTAGCCCGAGCTATCAGCTGAGCATTTATAAGTAATCTAAAGTCTCTGTGTTGGTTATTTGGGAGCAGTCAGGACAAGAAAATTCCCCCTACAACATAGGGATGGATCAGTTCTTGAAATGCCCTGATTAGCAGAGCTGCCATAGTCAAACTTCATAGTCAACTCATAACTATGATCCAAGCTAGCACCCCCTCAGGAGCCCCTATTAATTCTATGAACCCTGAGCCCACACTCCAGTCACAGTCAGTGACATGGAGTCCAGTGGCTGCTCTTGGGGTAGCAGTCCATCTTCATGTATACTCACATCCTTTCTCTGCTCTTTCAGATGTGACCTACAGATGCAGTGTTCTTGCTTAGTTGCTAGAGGGAAAAATGAAAAGATTTTCTGTGTTGGCAGTCTTTAGAATGGTTGATATGCAAGGCATTTGACTGTAACACACACACACACACACACACACACACCCCTGCACACAGATACCCCACATATTTTCTGGTACATGAAGTACAGAGAAGAGATATTTATGTATTTATATGTAGTTATACATAAGTTTACATAATGATATTTTATGTATGTTACACATATTTATATGCTTCTTTTTCTAGGGTTTCTACTTCTAATTCAGCTCCTTGAGAAGTTAAGGGGTTGTCAATTAGTGACTGAAAGAAAGACCGTTCTGGAGTGAGGCAGATTGGGTAGCAAAATCAGAGCAAGGAAGTTCAGAGAGAAGCGGAGAGCAGTAGCAAGCAAAAGGCAAACCCCTGTTCACCTAAACCAGCACCCAGGAGGTCTAATCTATGCCACCGGAAGTGACCATCTCCTGACTTCTGTGATCACCAGTTGGTTTTGATATTAGACGAGGCTTTGCTGCAATAACAAAAAAAAAAACCACTGATGTTCAGTAGTTCATTTCCTGTTTTAGATACTGAGATTGGTACCCTGAATACTGTATTTCTGCACTGTCTATAGTGTCCATGTCAAGCTCTGCCTGTAGGACTGGAAGGACCCTAGAACACTGTGGGCATTAGCCCAACAACTTTTCTTTACTGTGGTGGAGGCAGTTATGGGCTGCTGCATCAGCTGAATCCAGGCTGGGTTTTTGCAGCACTTGTAGGTCCTGTCTCACTGCATCATCACAGATGACAGTAACCACTCCTCAAGGGTCTGGCTTTTAGCACAGGGAGCCCTTCCTTTAAGCTGGGAGATACTGGGACCAAATATCAGTGTTATTTCTTAAGAAGTCTGAATTTTAGCGTTGAAGACTGCCCGAGTCTTCCTTGGCTAAGCATAGAATTGTCTCCTTGATGCTTGTGAGTCGCCTCTTTACCCTAGTTTCAAAAACTCAGTTTTGAACCTTAATAATCTTTCTTCAAATAGTTGGAAAGGTGTCTGTCTCCAGTTGATAGGCTCAAACTGGAATTCTTCACCCTTGTCATAGCCTCACCACTCTGTAGAGGAGGTGGGGAAGGCTGTTGGTTTCTTAGTAGAAGTACCTTTTCCCTATGTGATCATTAAAATCCTAATCCTGAGGCACTGAAGAAAGACTGCATGTTCCATTGCTACCCTAGGTGGTAATCATCCTTGGGCAGATGGTCCCGGGCTGTATAAGGAAGTTAGCTAAGCAGATGCTTGTGAGTGAGCCAGCAAGCAACCTTCCTTATGATTCCTGCCCTGACAACTCAGTGATGGACTGCAACCTGGAAGTGTAAGCCAAATAAACTTTTTCCTCCCTAAATCATTTTTGGCCAAAGGGTTTTACCACAGCGACAGAATGAACCTAGGACAGAGACAGTCTGACTTGGAAAACATATTCTGTTCCCAAAGGTGCTATGGTAAGGTATCATGGGACTGAGCTGTATATTGCAGGCAACTTTTAAATTATATTTTTAAAGAGACATACTTTTTATCTTGCATGACTGAAGATATAATGTAGCATTAAGAAAATAATTCTGGGTGTGGTGATGTGAATCTGTAGCCTCAGTTACTTGGGAAGCTGAAACAGAAAGATTGCTTGAGCCCAGGAGTTCAGGGCAAGCTTGGGAAACACAGTGAGCCTTGATCTAGAAGAAGAGGAGGAGGGAGAGCAAAAGGGGGAGGGGGAAGAGGAAGGAGAGGAGAAGGGAGAGGAAAGAAAGGGGGAAGAAGGAAAAAGAAGAGGAGGAGAAAAAGGGGGAGAGGGGAGGAGGAGGTGGAAGAGGAGGTAGATGGAGAGAGGGAAGGAGAGGAGGAGGGGGGAGGAGGAGGCAGCAGCAACAGCAGTATCACACAGTTTGATACCTGGAGCTACCTGTATACTCTGTGTACAATCCTGACTATCAGCTCCATCATTTGCAGCCTACAGAAATCTTGGTCCTTTATATGATACGAGGCAGCAAAGAAACATCCAGGGGGATTCNTATNTANTGCTTTCACATACCCATCAAAAGAGTATGAATGCTNCCAAGATAGTCNTCTGCTGTGTTAAATTTCACAACTTTGTGAGCCAAGTCAGGGGCTGTTTTGGAGTGGGCCTCATACCCCTGTGATGAATGCCAGCACACACATGTGCCGACACACATNTTAGCCCAAGAGTCAAGACTCCAGTATCAGATGCATCTTAGGCATGTNTCACCCAAGTTCAGAGTCAAAGTGATCTTCAGGAAGACTTTCCCTGAATGTCTCTTCTGGCTCTCATTTGAAATTACCTATTCCCATCTCAGGAGAGCAGCATGGTCCATGTAGTGGGGACAAGAGCCTTGGTGAATTTCCCAAACCCAAGGATGCAGCCATCAGTGCCTAATTGCCATGCCCTGAAATGTAGCTATTGTGGTGGGCAAGGTTTTGCCTGACTGTTATCTCTGTGGATATCATGCCTCCAGGTTTTCATGGGCTGACTGCAACATCTGGATGCAAGATTGCATGTGACCTAAGCCTGGACCATCAAAGTGCCCCAAGCACTTGACTATATTGACCCCTGAGGAGAGGACACATGGTTCAGCCAGCTTGTCCACATCTGCCCCAAGCTGGAACTGTTCAGAATAAGGCATGGCNATTCTGCTGGGTTCCTTTGCTATGAAGAAAGTGTGAGCCTAAAGTTTCCAGGGGCTGGCTTCACTCTTAGAAGAGGAGTCTAAGAAAGAAGTCAAAATAGTGAAAGCAGAAGCAAGACACAGAGGAAAAGAGACAGACCCTCCAGGACTGTCTTAAACCAGGGGCACCTTCAGCTTTCCAAGACAGAGTTCTTGTAAATCCTCCACATGGAAAAGCGGGTTCAACTGGATTGCATACCTGCAATTGAAGGCATTTTACTAATATGGATATTATATATATTCAACTTGTCTGGCTTTTGCAAGCTACCAAATTTGTAGCTACAAAGTTCAAAATTCACCACACTTGAAGACCCGTCTCTCTCAAAGCTATCTCTGTACCCTTCTTCCTCTGATAGGAGAAGGAAGGGGCCCATGAGGGGTCAGGACCATGAGGACCATCCTGACCTGTGACTATGCTGTATGTTGGACTCCACTCCGCTGGCCAGGCCCCACCCTGGGAGTTCAGTGACTCCCATGCCTGTGCCTGGTGTGGATGAAGCTCCCTGGGCCCTGCCATTNATAAGCTGGTGCCCTCCTTCACATGTATGGTAAAGCTACACCCAGCTTGCACCAAGAGTAACAACCACAAAGAGGATGAGAGGAGAGAAACATAAGTTTCAAGGATGGTACCTTTCTAGTCTGTGGTTCATAGTGCACCCCACATCCGCTCAGCTACTTTCTCCTATTTTCTTGTAAGATGTACCCTGACCCTTGTCTCTGCTGCTCCTTCTCTACACGTACTGTAGATGAGAAATATTTCTGAAGGAAAGAGGCAGAAAAATGGCAAAAATGTCCTTTAATTATTCTCCCAAATTTAGAAGTGGGCTTCCGGAATAATCCTTAAAGAGCTCCCCTCCCTGGGTAGACATAAGCCACNGGCCCTCAGGGGGTGAGTGTCTTGTAAGACATTCTACCCACTGAAGCCAGAGGGACTGGTTACAAGATGCCCTGGCTTCCTTCCCAGNATGCTTTCTGCCCCTTACAATGTCATGCTTTACACATAGAGATGTATCATCTATTAACCCACCACCATCATCATTTAATTCATGACTTTTCTGATGTTTAATTTTAAAATGGATTCTGTGGTGATTTGAATGAGAAGTCCTGTGTAGTCAGGCATTTGAATACTTGGTCCACAGTTGGTGGCACTGTTTGGGTAGGTTTAGGAGGTGTGGCTTTGCTGGAGGAAGTATGTCACTGAGGATGGGCTTTGAGGTTTCAAAAGTCCTGCACCATTCCCATTTGCTCTCTGCCTCCAGTTCCAGCTGCCATGCCTGCATTCTGCCATGGTGATGAACTCTTCTCCCTCTGGACCTGTAAGCCCTGATAAACTATTCCCTCTATAAGTCACCTTGGTCATGGTGTTTTATCACAGCAACACAAGTTATAATATAAAAAACAAAGCAAAATAAAGATGACAGGAAACTATTGCAAGTAAAGAGGCTGGGGTAAGCTGAAACGTATCGAAATATAATGGGTCANAGTCTCTGAGGCACGTGAAAGTCTGGGAGTTTCTTCATATGTGTGTCAAAAAATAGTGGAAGCATGCAGAAGTACAAAATCCAGCACAGTCTCACTTTACTTAACAGGAGTATTACCAAGAAGTTGTTGAAACGTCAAAACAAATCCTGTGTTGTGCTGGATATATAAACAGGCTCTGCAAACTTCATTTGAGAAGTCATATTTAATTTCCTGACAACTTTGCAGTCTTAGAGGCCTTGGTACTGGGGCACCTGACAGGGAAGTCCTTGTNTATGAAGAAGGCTGTGAGGGGAAAAGAAGTGTTCAGGCTGAAGCCCCTCCCTTTTATATCTGTGACTGGTGGAANTCTCTTCACAACCCTNCTTCNCAGACACANCTGCACGCTTGAGAAGAGGCAGGAAAAGACACATCATTCAATTTATTACCTACACTCCGAGCTGCACTGGGAAGGAGTAACACTGCGGTGTTTGGTGATGAGAGATGAACTGAGTAGCATCTACTCTTGTGCTGGGCTTCNCCTGATTTCTGTCCCCACCAGAGAGCCAAGACACCTGGCTTAATTCTCTAGGATGNTGTCTGTCTTAGTGAGAGTTACTATCTGTGACAAAACACCATGACTAAAGCAACTTGGGGAGGAAAGGGTTTATTTGACTTACACTTCCACATCATAGTCCACCACTGAAGGAAGTCAGGACAGGAACTCAAACAGGGNGGGAGCCTGGAGGCAGGAGCTGACTGACGCAGAGGCCAAGGGGCAATGCTGCTTACAGTTTTGCTTAGCCTGCTTTCTTATAGAACCCAGGACCACCGGCCGGGGGGGGGGCACCACCCATGATGGGCTAGGCTCTTCCTTATGGATCGCTAATTAAGAAAAGGCCCTATAGGTTTGTCTACAGCCTGATCTTATGGAGACATTTTCTCAACTTAGGTTCCCTCCTCTCAGATGGCTCTAGCTTGTGTCAAGTTGATATAAAACTAGCCAGTACAATACCTTTTCATGGGACCTCTGAAGATCTTTTTCTAAAGGGAGGAGGGACAGGGAATTTTCAGGTAGAATCAGGGTACCAGAGGAAGGAGTCTGCGGGAAAGGTGTTTCTGAGCCACGTCACATGAGGTCNCAGCTTCCACTGTGCAGAAAGCCGCGTCTGGGATGTGCTGCTAGTGCAGTCTTGCATAAGAAGGCCCTCTTCCTCAGTGTGGGAAGTCCTTTCACTTCTCAGTCTGTATTCTTTGATGACTGTGCCTCTGGGCTGAGGAAAATTTTGACATTTCCGGAAGCCTCTAGAGTTTGGATTGTTGGGATGTCAGTTTGATTTCTGGGCTGCACAGAAAGGTTGGAAGATCATCCCGCATCATGTTATCTCTGTGTGCAGCAGGTCACCAGCCTCTGCAGCATCAGCCTCCCGAATCTCAGTGCCCNGGTTGGGCATTCTGGGGTCCTACTTTGTAGTTCCAACATTGTATCTGAGGTGTTCTCCCCTAAGGGGCCCTGGACTGCAGAAGTTATATTCGCAGCCAGGGAATTTATTTATAATTTGCTACAGATGGCCAGTGTTTTTTAATTTTTTTATTTAGCAGCTTTTCTTCTTCCTTTTGCATTTTCCCACACCCACTCCCACTTAGAGTTGGCAGTCTTCCCAGTACCTTCTCACCACTGGGAACTCATAGTCATAGTCAGGTTTTGGTGGCAGGGGGAATGTGGCACAGGGAAGGGAGAGAGTGAGCAAGCAAATAATTAATGAGAGAGAGAGCCTGAGTCCCCAGCTGGATTACCTGCCCCTGTTTTCTGTAATTANTAATTTTACATCGCTGATTCTTCATACTTAGGAGTTAAATGGTAAGTAGAAGTCAGTCTTGTGGACAGGAAGAAGAATCCACGCTCCTCGGCTGCTATAGGACTGGATGAGGAGAGGGCAGCTCTCAGGGATGTAAGGCCACAGTCAGAGCGTCTACAGAGAAGCAGTGAGGGATGCAGGATGGAGGGGAGAGGCTGAGAGAGATGAAAAGCATGGGGTTGTGAAGCTGGACAGGTCTTAACTGGGACCGCTTGATTGACAAGTGGTCTTGGGCAATTTATCCAACATCTCCAAGCTTTAGCTACTGCTACCCTACTGGAAAAATGAACTCAGAAAGTTGTTTGGTAACCAAATGGAATGATATATGCAAAAGTATTTACTGTCACGTATGAGGCACTTCGTAAGTACTGTTTTATCTTCCCTTTCATTAGGAAAGAATGAGAATCAAAGCCAATGACACGGAAATCCCCATGCACTATTAATACAGCTCCCATTTTTCTTTCCCATAATATTCTCATAATGCTTTAAGCCATATGGGTAATTGTTTCAACATTTAATTTTCCACTGAATTATTTAATTACATTTGTGACAAGCGTGTATTATTTTGAGCATGTTAGTGGAGCCATTAACTTATTCTAATGGATTTGCAACATAGCCAGACACTCTTTCAATGCTGATTTTGTGTTGATAGAAAACTATGCTGCCTGCTGTAGATTTATCTTGCTTCAACCATAGTTTAATCAAATGGAATTCTTTTAAAGTCTAGATAAGGGTCCCCCTAGAGGAAAGGAGCAAGGAGATTTTCTATAGAAACCATATTTAAGCCTGAACATTTATCAGGCCGGCAGCTCCTACTTTTGCCCTCCNGTGCAGCATAGCAGAAAATGCTTGGTGGGTTTGTTGCTTTTAGGGGAGAGGTGAGCTGCATAGCAGAGGAGAAGTAATATGCTTCGATGTTTCTTTTCCAGGAGAAAGCAGACCTTGTGCACATCTGGAGCCCGTCATTTCTCTGNTCCCAGATGGCTTTGCAGCCCACACTTCTGTGGAGACCTGCTGCNTGCCCCAGTTTTCACTGCCTTCAAAGGGATTTCTTTCTCAGCGAGGTAATAACATTGACTGCCAACCCTTCCCCAGCTAGTGCCTCAAGATCCGACAGGCTGATGGATGCTGGGTCCCCCATTTAGTCCTCTCAGATTTTTGGACATCCAAAGTGGCACTGAATCAAACACACTTTTCAACACCTCTCTCCTCCCTCAGTTCCTTGAGTCTAGGCTAGCCTTTGACTTAGAAGCAGGGCTTGAAATGAGCCATGTCAACTTCCTAACAGTCTCCCCACCCTATAATTTGTCCCCTGTTAAATTGTCATGGTTCTCATTTATTTACTGGGGAGTAGAGATGAGGTTTGGTCATGAATGCTCCTTGCAAGGAGGTTTCTGAGCACAGGCAGTGGCAGATTGAAAATATGTTAGCAATGCTGTGTCCCGCCTACTGCTNCTTGGGTTGCAAAACAAGGCTTGTTGAAGGCTGAGTCCCCACTTAGGAGATGCTGAGAATGTCACAAGGTGAGGTCTANCATGAGATTTTAAGTCCTAGAAGAGGATTGTGATAGCACAACCCCCTTTCTTTCTCTGTTAGTTCCTGNCCATCAGGAACTGGCCTTGTTTTACCGTGCACTCACTGGCAGGATTTGGCTCCTTGTTCCAGGCCCAAAGGCAAAGAGGCTAATTGGTTATATTCTGGAAACTCCAAATGTGTGAGCCCCAAATCAGCTTTGGTTCTTCCTAATTATCTCAGGTACAATGACATCCTTCACCTGCCGAGAGGCTCACTCTGTGGGCATTCCACCCATTCTCCCAGTGTGTCTGGGACAGATCCTGGGCTTCTGTAAAGCTTAGTGGAGATCCATGGTGGCACTGCAGGCTGGGAGAGGATACTGTACCCCCAATGCTAAGCAGTTTCCTCAGTTCAGCCAGCACACCAGAGAGCTTACAGGAAAAGCAAAATAAAGAGACAACACAACACAAAGGCGATTCACACCAAGCTGAAGATTCCAGGATGGAGTCTAGTGAGTCGAATGATTTTGCCTGCAAACTGTAACACACACACACACACACACACACACACACACACACACACACCCCGAGAATGTATGTGAAGGAAATCAGTTGGAAAATGATGCTTGGCTCTTCGAAAGCAGGATTTGTTTTGCTTTTCTTTTTGAGGAGTGGGGAGAAAGGGTCAAAATATTTTTCTGCCATGAAGAAAAGCAGAGAAGAAATACTGGCCCAGATGCCTCGGGTTGAAAGCAAGCAGTGAGGCCAGGTGGATGTGTGTGTGGGGCCTCAGAGAGGGTCAACTACCTTGAGAAGGGAACTCAGGCACCAGGAAATA
>LZPO01087253.1:109764-124506 GCA_001675575.1 Neotoma lepida | reverse complement strand
CTTGGTATGACTATTTTCTACACTCATCTACTTGCAAATTTTGGGGGGAATGGATTGCTTGTATCCAGACCAATCTCGGCATAAGGTAGATCAAGACTGTTCCGTTACAGCTTCAGAGTCTGACCTGAGGCCTGATGGAAGTGGAAAAGGCCTGTGGAAGTGGGGTGAGGAAGAGAGAAGACACCATTTTCTGGTACCAACGACACTCTCTTACTAACATCGTAACGTTGGGGTGCACGTGTGTGTGTGTGTGTGTGTGTGTGTGTGTGTGTGTGTGTGTGTGTGCACGCCTGTGTTGGGGAGCTGGTAGTGGCCTGCTCTTCCTTTTCCTCATAAACTCTCCAGGGGCGTTAGGCGTCACTTACAACCACACTTCACCGTTGCTCGTTCTCCTGTGGAACACCTGGAGCTTCTGGTTATTGTTGGCTTTTCTAGTTACAGCTTTGGATCGGCTGAAAAAGGCTGACCTTAGTGGTGATTTACATGAGCTGTTGTCGCCTGTATTTGCTTGTATGTGTGTGGCATGCACACATTTGCATCTGTGCTCTACACTCTGGGCCTCATCCTGTTTCTTAGCTCATGGCTAGTTAGACGAAATGGTCCCTGTGTGGGTTTAGGCAAGATGCTAGGCTTAACTGAGGCTGCTGTCCCTGCTATAATTTGTCGCTGACCTCTTCTGAGGAGGTAGAACAAAATCCAGCCTTGTGCTTTTCTCACACTGCTCTGAGGGGAGACGTGACAGATCCACATTGGGTAAGAGGCCTCTGAGGGTCTTGTACATCAGTTAAAGGAATAATTCACACTAAGAATAGGCCGGTAGGCTGGAAAAATGGACAAGCAGCTCCCACAACAGACTACAGCAGTGTGAGCTGTGTGGGGGCTATATCCATGTATGCGATTGATAGCAAACACACAAGAACTGGCTACATAACACGGCAGGTTTAAGGGCTAAGTTTCCTGCAGGGTTAGGAATTATGTGTGCCTTGGATATAAGTTGATCAGACTGTCTCCTCCGTCCTGCCTTTTTTGAGACAGGGTCTCTCTCTGTAGGTCCTGGCTATCCTGGAACTCAGCATGTTGACCAGGTTGGCCTTGAACTTACAGAGATCTGCCTGCCTCTGCCTCCCAGATAGACTGTTCCTTTCATGCATGGGGTTATGGATGTGGGGAGACCTGCTCCCACTTTTTCCCCAGGGTACTCTTGAGGAGNGAGGGAGAAGAGCTGTTTGGAAGAAAGACAGAGGAGAGAGAAACAGATAGAAACATAAGATAGCCTCAGGAGGGCCTGGATCAATATCCACTGGTCCCTTCTGTCCCTTCTAAAGGGCTATTTATAGGAATGCCAAGGGGTGGAGCAAAAGACCTCGCCCCAGGAGAGCCAAGTGCAGACCCTTCCAAACACCTTACAACCACTCATGTGGTCAAGCAATCCTCTAATGCAGCCCTGCTGGGTAAAGCAAGTTCAGATCTCACTAGGGAACATTTGTGGGCCTCCACAGGTGCAGATAGTAGACTCCAACCTACCAAAGATTCTCTGAAGTACTAGGTTCCATGACAACAAAGAGAAATGACAGATGGCTGAGGTCAGTTCTTCCTCCAGGAAGTGAGGGGGATGGATGCGGAAGCTCTTGACTGTAATATAAGGATGAGTNACATAAGGTTGTGAACAGCTGCACACAGTAGGTCCTTCATAGAGGGAATGACTGATTTCAAAGTAGAGTCTGAGGAAACCCTCATAGAAAAAGAAGGCCAATTCAGACTCCGGCAGGCACAGAGGCGAGCCTGTTCTCCCTAGGGCTGCAGTTGGTAAGGGGCTGGGTCAATTCTCTTGTCTGCCCGACCAGGGTGGAAGGGCATCTTCCCCTCACCCACNCTATCACATGACAGATGAGGGGGCAGAACTAATTCTCCCACTCTCACACTCTCAGGGCCAGCTGGCCCTCACACCTGCCAACAGGCTCAGCTCTGTTGTGCTGCCCAGGTGAGGTGCAGGACCTGCTCTCTCCACCGCTGTGGCAGATGAGCAGCAGGGCCAGCTCTCCCTAGTGTTTCAGCCCAGTGAGGGGCAGGGCCAACTCTGTGCAGCCCTATGGTCTCAGCCTTCAGTGGTGACAGGAGCCAAGGGCATCAACACAGACCAGGGCTGCAGCAGAGCCATGGGCACAGATATGGACCTTGGCAGCAATCCAGACCCAGACATCACCATGGCCCCAGGTGGCAAGCAGGCCACTCACCCCAGCCTGCTCCTCACCACCTTCACCTCTTCAGACCTGCTTCTCTCCACAGGACATGAACCATTCTGTCTCTCTCTCTCTTCCATACCCCACCCTATATTTGCTAACCGTAACAGCCCAACTGCCAGGTGCCACTAGGCTGGTATTATCTCCTCTGGCCCGGGACTGAGAGCCCCAGGCCAGAGTATGGATCTTTGTCTCCTGCTCAGTCTCTACCGACAATAATTTTCTAACTGCACAATTTCTCACAAACCATGATTTCANGCTCCTTACCCAGCAGCCTATGGCGATAAAATACTTTGAATAAATAATAGGTAGCTTTCAATCACTTGAATCAAAAGATCCCACACATGTATTTAAGGACAAATTTCCTACCTTTCTGCTCATTAGGACAAGTGTTGTTCGAATCTTTGATGGTCTTTTAATAAAAAACCCAGAGCCAGATACCAGGATGAAAGCTGAAAGATCAGCCAGCCACTAGTTCTTACCTCTATGAAATCCTCAGGCTAAAGAGAGTGAGTTCCTGTTTCCTCACACCTTGCATACCTTTCTCTGCCCTGCCATATTACTTCCTGGGATTAAAGGCTTGTGTGCTTCCCAAGCAAAGGCATGAGATCTCAAGTGCTGGGATTAAAGGTGTGTGCCACCACTGCCTGACCTCTGTGTCTAATCTAGTGGCTGGCTCTGTCCTCTGATCCTGAGGCAAGCTTTATTAGGGTACACAGTATATCACCACAGACAAGGATGATGGACAGTGCTTTCCAGATGTGTTTCTGAAAAGATCATGAAGAAGAGCTGGCTCTGATTCAGCTGCTCAGTTCCTGGGAGCAGCTGTGGGAGCAGCTGATTTGGTGGGAAGCAGTAGGGAGTNCAGGTTGTTAAAGGTCACTGAACAGACTGAGCAAGGAGGCCTTTCCCCTTCCTGTGCTCACACATTTGGCGCCATAAACTGTGTTTCACTCACGATTGAATTTGTGTGGAATTTCAAAATTAAACCCTGAATAATACAGNTAAATGAAGTGTCATCTTTCACTGCATCAGATTATTGACAAGGTTTAGGTTTGCTCACTCTGACGGTATGGCTGCATTATTCCGCCTTAGGTGCAGATGTAGTGTCACGAGCTTCCTGGTTTATGGTGCCACTGTACCTGGTGCCCAAGCGCCTAGGTGAAAACATCTGAGCCTTCTGCATTGCCTTCTCTCTGTCCTCATTGCCCACCCTCCTTGCTTGGCATATGATGGGTTATACTCTAAGAACGACCCTTTCCTCTGGAATACTTCCCCTACTTTTCTTTATTTGGCTGACAGACTCTCTGGAAATGCCACCGTTCTCTCTGGAAAGTCTTCCTTTAAACACGGGACCATGTTCCTCTCTTTGGCGACTTCCAGCTTACCTGCACAATTACATTTCTTTAAAGTGTAAGTTGACCTTTGAGACTCTAAATACCTTATAGGAGGAAACTGTACCATCTAGCACCAAATACAGGTAACTGAGTAGTAAGTGTCTGCCGGGAGCTTCTCAACGCTAGGCTTTCAAGCTAATATTTCAGTTACTTCCCAGTTAGTAGTAAGACTGAACTGAAAAGCCACAAGAAAGTTTCAAGATGACAAGTGACCAAGTAAAGAGCAGTTATGTAAGGAAGTGAGTAATAAGGATTGTTTTCCTCCCAGTGGTAAAGTCTTACCAATTGTTTTTCAAAATGTGTTTTAGAAGAATCTACCACCTGTGGACCTTTTATGCTTCCGTACAGCATGTGCACCAGAGATGGCAGATAAGGGCCCAAGACGCTGCTGAACACAGCCCAACACAAACCTATAAATCATAAAACATAATGAGAATTTTTGCAACTCAATTATGGTGACTTCATGGATGAGGCTATAGTGTTGCAGGGTAGAAGAGACTGGACTCACCTGCCAAAGTCTTTGCTGTTACCCTTGTGCTGTAACTCACAATCTCAGCCCAACCTAGAGAAAGAGGGTGCCAGGGAAGAGATCAAAATCGAACATTTGAAGCATGGTTCTACTCAATGTATATAATTGTGAACACTGTTATAGAGTTGAGAAGTTGTAAATTAAGCCATCATGATATGTATTAATTGATGTCTCTTGTAGGCTCCTTGGATCATCTGGCCTCTCTGGCCTCACAGTTCCACCAGTGGCTTGTCTGCACTTCCCTCTCTGAAAACTGCACTCTCAAAATACACACCAAAGAAAAACAAAACCCCAATAACAACAAAACAAGCAAATAACAAGAAGAAGCCTAAGACATTTTCTCCCTCTCTCCTTTGACTATTTAGCAATAAAATAGGCTGTAGAGAATCTAGGTGAAATATCTCTCTACCCAGTTGGGAAGNAAGTCAGTTAACCTGCCTTGTGGTACTGAGCAATGCGGCAGCCACAGAAACTGTTATCGATGGGGACCANAGGAAAACCCCTGCTGCACAGGCCTGTGCATGTCACAGCCATGGTCCCCAGAAACATAAGCAAATGGCATCTATCCTGGATTCAAAGGGCAGTTCAAAGCCTTTATGGATATAATTTAAGCTAAAATAAATAACAATACTTTTAGAATGTGTATAATTGATTGGGAANATAAAGGTCAGCCAGAATGGNGGAGTCAATAAAGAGTTATGGGGATGTTAATATGATCCAAATACAAAATACACTATAAATGTAAAAAATGTCATAATGAAACCCATTATTATGTGTAATTAACATATGGTAACACATCTTTAAAAAGTATGAATGAGGTGTATCCGTCAGCATGGTTGTGTCTTCGACCTGCTTACTCATTACTAGGTCTGTGATGTGAACACAGCTTTACTGTGCCCCAGGTACTTTGTGGTCTATCCAGCACTTCCCTACCTTCAGCAGCACCACCAAGCTTGGGGGTATATATGCCATTTATCTCCTAATAGAGACTGCCATGTGCCCTGTGACCAACAGTCCTCATCCAGCATAGTCTAAACGACAATTTTCTCTTACTTGTCAGATTCTTCTGAAATTCTGGAAATACTAGAATATTTTCTGTGTCTGAAGAACAAAACAACAAACATTAGCTACATTCTGTTTCACATCACATTCAACTCATTGTCTTATGTTAATACATAAAATTTGGTTAAATATCTAGCTCTTCCTTCCTTCCTAGGACAGAATGAGGATAAGTAGGATCCTAGGGTAAGTAAAAAAACACAGAAAAAGGAAGAAACTAGTCAAACCATGTATTTCATCATCAATAATTTTGCCATTTTGCTGGGGAAAGTGATAATTTCTTTCCTCCCTCCTTCCCTCCCTCCCTCTCCCTCTCTCCCTCTCTCTTCTTCTCCTTCCCTTCTCTCTCTCTCTCTTCCCCTCCCTCCCCCTCTCTCTCCCTCTCTTTCCTTACCCTTCCATTTTTGGCTGTCATGAGGTGAACAGCTTTGCTATGCCACATGTTCCCCATCATGATGTGCTGTCTTGCCACAGGCTCCAAAGCAATGGAGCCAACCCACCATGAATTTGAACCTCTGAAACCAAGAGACAAAAATAAAGCTTGCTTTTTTTCCTTATGAACTATTTATATTGCTATGGTGGTGAATGCTAACTCATGCAGTACACAGAGAAAGAAAGTTTGCCTCTCTAGCCTGGGATTATGGGAAGTCAGATGTCAGGGTCCTCTTCCTCAAAGGAGGGAGTGTGGATTAGCATCATAAGATTGGTACAGAGGGCCCAAGCTTTTGTTATGTTGGGCGACTGTGCTGAAGATGGAAGCCCTGCAGACAGTCTCAGGTGTAGACTTGGTAACATACCAGTTACATCAACAACATCCCCCGATTCTGTAATAATAAAAAAGAAAATGCCCCCACTTAAAGCCAACTGATTGTGGACTTTAATCATAAAATATTTTCACAGCAACATCTGCTTTAATGTTTGATTGCAAAGTGGGGGACTTGACCCATAAATATGACCAACCCAGCAACCAACTCAACTACAGCATGCTATTACAAGATACATCTCAATTTAGAGGTGTCAGATGTAGATTTTAAAGTGTATCTTAGAGTTGAGGAAACACAGTTCATGTTCTGGGTGTGGTGGGTGTGAGTAAATTGAGAACCTTGTATAACTTCACTTAGTAATTCTGGAGGTCAGCGGTGATTTTGTAACCCCACAATGATTTGTAGTTTGCAGAGTCAGTGATTTTTGACTGCCCATTTGAGGAGAGGAAGCCTGGGAAAAATCAAGAAGCCATCCTTTGAAGGGCATCTGACCCAGGGCTGGAGTTAGGACCATTTCCTCCCTCAGGCTTGTGTTGGTACTTCCTTGTTCACTTGAAATGCCTCAGTCTACCCTTCCTCACTATGTTCTCTATCAAAGGCAGTGGCATTTCCCAAGTGACTTGCCAAGGGCTTTTGAGAAGGTTCAGCCAATGGGAGGCACCAGAGGAAGACTAGANGGTGGTTGAAGGGAAGAAGCCATGGTATTTCTTGGTTCTTGCTCCACCCTGGGCTGAGTCATCTTGTGTGGTGCTGTGTCCCCAGGGGCACTTACTTCCACTGAACAGTCTCCCTTTTCTGGTCATATCTATCAAGCAACTTCCATTCAAGTCCAGGTTTCCACTATCAGTCACAGTTTTTGGCTTATGGCAGCAACATTTCATGGTTTGTTTAGCCGTGGCAATGACTTACCTATCTGTCTCCTAGTTGTGCATTCAGCTCTCCAGCTCCCTGCTTGACAGAGTCCTTGCAACAGACTGTTTCTGCTTGACACCCCTAGAGTGTTCCCTGTTTTCCTTACTGGACCCTAACTTATATATAAGATTTAAAAAGACATACTGATTACTATATGGGAAGTCAGCTATTCCTTCAAAGATACAAATTTGGGTAAAATTCCACCATTTAAAACATAACTCTAAGAGGAAAATTATGAAAAAGGAATGGAAGGTTCTTGGTGGTGAAAAGACTGGGTTCCAAAACAGTAGAAGCATGCCTGCTGGAACTTGTGCATAGTTACTGAGCAGTTAGGAAATGCACAGCCAGGACCAGGATGCAGCTTATCTGCCTTCTAGGCACATAATATGCACAAAACTGGAAGGATATTTGGAATCAGAGAGTGTAGTGGTTTGAGTAAGAACGGCCCCCATAGGCTCACATGTTTGAATACTTGGTCCTCAGTTGGTGGAACTGTTTGGAAAGGATTAGGAGGTGTGGCCCTGATGGGGGAGGTGTGGCCCTGATGGAGGAGGTGTGGCCTTGCTGGAGGAGGTGTGGCCTTGCTGGAGGAGGTGTGTCACTGGGAGTGGGTGTTGAGGTTTCAAGAACTCATGACATTCCCAGTTAGCTCTGTCCCTCACCTTGTGCTTGTGGATAGGGATGCCAGCTCTCAGCAACTGCTCCAGCACCATGCCTGCCTGACTGCCTGCTGCCATGCTCCCACCATGATGGTCATGGACTCTAACCCTCTGGAACCATGAGTCCCAATTAACTCTTTCTTTTATAAGTTGTCTTGGTCATGATGTCTCTCCACAAAAATAGAAAAGTAGCAAAGACAGAGAGCTAGGTTAGAATCATAGCTCCATTGCATAAACACTTCTGTGACTTTGGGTAAATCTCTTAGCACCACTGGGCCTCAGTCTGCTCAGCTCTAAAGTGGAGATAAATGTCGCAGGCTTTGTGAAACTGAGAAGAATTATACTGCTTGGCATTTCCTCCCAAGTAGGATTCTTCTGTAACTCTGTAGGACATTAACACTTCTAAGAGGGATGCTTGTCTTTCCCTGGTGTTCCTCCTCCCGCCTCTTCTATCATTCTCCCCTACTTTCCTTCCCTCCCCATCCTTCACTTATAAAATAAATGTTTTCAAATTCCCATCTTTCTACTTGGGCACTGTTGCTCACTCCTGTGATCCCAGCACTCAGGAAACTGAGACAGAAAGACTGGGAGTCTGAGGCTAGTCTGGGTATATAGCCTGAGCTACATGTCCAGAGCCCATTTTAATCAATCAGCTGATAAAACATATCTGCCTTTCCCTCTAATTGACTTTCAACAAAACAAAAGAAGACACAGTGTAGTTCTCACCCCTCATTAAAGAAACTTTTTACAGTAAATGTCACCCCAGGAAACTACAACTGGATACAATGTAGAAATCAATGGCTCATGGCTCATACAGCTTCAACACAATTCCTGTGCCTAAGACAAAGGGAACACCGAGGAAGAGAGGAAGAAAAGTTGTAAGAGCCTGTACAAAGAATTACAGGTAACTAATGACTGTTGAGAGAAGGAGAATTAGCCTTTTCCAAGGATGACCTCCCTAATTGGTTATTCAATACAAAGTTAGCCCTGAAATCACCTGAAGACAAACAACGAAATGGATTCAGCAAGTTGCATTTGTGTTTATATGTGTGTGTGTAAAACAATACCAAAGAAAAAGAGGCCATCAACTTGAGGAGAGGAAGGGTATAGGAGGGATAGAACGGAGGAAAAGAAGGTGGAAATTATGTAATTATATTTTAATTAAAATACATTTTAGAAAAAAGAATGATCCGAGCAGGCTGAGTGGTTGACTAAGGCGTCAGGGCTGCAGCTAGGCAAACACAAACCCCATGATTAATGCTGTAAGTTTAATTTGTTGACTAAGTAAGTGAAATAAAGTAGGGGAAGGTAGTATGATTTTATGCCTAACTAGACCGCTTTTAATTCTATGCAGACTGCTGCTTTCAAGTTTCAATCTCTCCCTCTCTCCTCTTCCTCTTTTTTTTTTTTAAATTTTTATTTTATTTTATTTTTTGCTTACAGAGTGCCAGAAACACAAAAGCCATTCTAAGCATGACCTGGGATGTTAGACACCTCTATTTGTGGCAAATGGCTTTGGCTTCTGTGGGATTGGCTCAGATCGTTCTAGCTGCAAGACCAGAAGGGTTGGAACAACTATATTTTGACTAGAATTCTTCCTGCCCTTTTAAGGAACAGGGAAGCTTCAATTTCCCTTTTTCTCTTTCCTGCTCTCTTTCCTTATTTTCTTTCATTCCACCTCTTCCAGCTTCCCCAATTCATCGTGTTTTCAGAGACTATTTCACTAATCTTTTGTTAATTACNGTTGAATACCGTGTGCTGCTCACATAGTGCACAATGGTGCTCTTGGTTTCGTGTGGAGAGAACTTNTTCGTTTTGAAGCGAGTTTATGTTTAGAAGATCATTGTTTTCCTTTCAGGCCATCCCACTTTANGTGACAATGATGAGAAACAGGCCGAATTGACTTAANGTTTCAGGACAGGACCTGAAAACAGGCAAACAGACACTCCTTTGGTCAATGCTGTAGCTGTACTTGACTTCTGTGCTGTCTCAGAGACGTGCTTATTAGCAACAGACAAATAGTAAACCAGAGAAAATGGAGGTATAACACCAAGAACAGAAAGAAAAACCACTCNATGTACATAATAATTAGATGGCAGGACCACGTCTGAGCACTTCAGTGTCTGTTATGGTTATTTTTGTCATTGCAGTATGGTACACTTTATACTTAGTAGTTGGAAAGGGAACAAATACTTACCAATGTCTGTAATTTACCAGACACTGTACTAAACACTCTATTTTTACTATCTTATTTAAAACCCTTATAAAAACACTTTGAGATAAGAGTTTATAAGTGTAGAATACTGAAGTGCTTAGAAAACTGTGCTCCAACCCCGTACTCCACTCATAATTTTGTTNTGATCTTTAACACATTTAAATTGTTATTATTTGCATGTGTGTGTATATGTATGTGTGTGTATGCATGTGATGTGTGAATATGAGTATGAGTGAATGTGCCACAGTGTGGAGGTCAGAGGGCAAAATATGAGGGTTGACTCTCTCCTTCCACTGAGTCACCTGGGAATTGAACTTAGGTAGTCAGGCTTGTATGGCAAGTGCTTTTACCCACTGAGCCATCTCACTGGCCCAGAACTTTTAAACCAAAAGAAATATTAAATAAAGCTTCTGAAGAATTTGGTTTTGGCAAAGAAAAATAATGTAATATTGCCCATTTCTCCCATGGATTCTAAATGTACATGAGTGTTTACCATGTTGTACATGAGTGTTTACCATGTTGTACATGAGTGTTTACCATGTACATACCTGGTGCCCACAGGGGCCAGAAGAGAGTGTTGACTCCCCTGGAACTGAAGTTACAGATGGTTGTGAACTGTAATGTGGGTTCTTGTAATCAAATCTGGGTTCTCTGGAAGAACAGCCAGGGCTCTTAAACACTGAGTCATCTCTCCAGCCCCCAAATATGATCTTTTAAACAGATGCAAAACAGTTTTAAAAATTAATGTTTACATAAAATGCAAATCTCAGCTACCCAGAAAGTAGGGAGTTTCCTCAGCCAAGTATAAAGCATCTATGAGGGGCCTGCAAGATAGCTCAGTGGGCAAAGGCACTTGCCACCAATGGATTTCCTACTTGCTTCTATCATATGGTGAATGCATTGGTTGACTTCAAATGTTGACTCAGCCTTGTGTTCTTGTAATAAACCTTTGGTAATGAGGTACAGTTTTTCACCATAGCATGGTACTATACTATACTTAGAAACAAAGCTTACAAATGTGCCTAAGGCCTCTATGCTGAAAGCTATGAAACTGCTGAGAAAAATTAAAGTTTTAATAAACAGAAAGATAGGCAATGTTCATGGATTAGAAGACATTCTCCTCACAGTTATCTACAGGATTGCTGATGCAATCCCAATCAAAATCACAGCAGATATTTGGTTTTGGTGAAAACTGGTAAGTTGGCTAAAAACTTATGTGGAAATAAAAGTAACCTTGGATAATGAAAGCAATTTAAAATGATAAAAATATAGTGCTGGAAAGTCATGTAGGGAATTACAGAAGTGTCATATTATCTAAGGGCAGTGTAAGGAGAAAAGAGAAAAAGCCTTGGTGGATGAACAAGGTAGAAGCAATGCAGGAAGTGAGATGGGAGCTCATGGTTAAAGGAAGTTCAGGGCAGGCTAGGGCCAAAGTGCTACACAAAGGAAGGGTGTGGACTGCTCCCAGCACTGTTGCCAACTTAGTAAATTAGAGTACGATATGGTCCAAGGACTACGGGAGGTGATATTCAAAATTAGCCAAAAAAAAAAAAAAAACCCAACAAAATAACCCCAGAAACAGAATCATGTTAAAACTTGTAAACAAGGTACATATTGTTTTAATAATTTGTTACAACAAATTTTTCACAACTTCCTTCTAAATCAATAAAATTTCCATTTCAAGGAGTACATTAAAGTTAGCCAAGCCTTGGAGAATGTTATAATCCTAGCACTAGGGAGGCTCAGGCCGGAAGGTCGAAGTTCAAGGTCAGCCTGGGCTGCATAGGAAGACCTTGTCTCAAAAAACCAAACCAAACCAAACCAAATAACAAAATCATGATGAAAAATGAAAAACAATCCATTAAAATAAACAAGAAGTTAACAAGATGTGTTTATTATAGACTGTTTTGATGTACCATTAAGGGTGGAGTTTATAAAATTATATATTACTGACTTTGAACTCTTTGTTAGCCACTGTCTTTCCTGCTCTTGCAATTTTAACTGTCAACCATTATTCGTTTTGTCATTCTAGTTCATAATGTGGTAGCCAAAGGACTTCTGAGATCTGCAAATGGCCCACAGATGGAGGTATAAAACATCCTTATACTATGGAAACAGAGAAACAATGACAAAACATGGCAAACTCTCACAACATTTGAGTAAACTGGTTGGCTTTAAATGGTGCCTAGTGATGTATTTTTATCTGAAGCACCAACCATCATTCTCCATGGGAAACGGCAAATTTAAATAGTAGTGTCGTTTCATTTTTGGTTTGTACAGGAGAGAGTTTCAATAGTCAATGTAACAACGTTGGCAGAAATCTTGATCTGTAAGTTCCGGAGGGCTTCTACCTGGTCTCCAGGCTAGGAAGGCGTAGAGAAAGCATGCAAGGGCCATGAAAGCTGGGGAGATGGCTCAGTGGGTGAAGGACTTCCACATAAGCATGGGGATCCGGGTTCAAGGCCGAAAACCCGAGGAAAGAAGCTGGCCATGGTGGGGCATGTTTGTAATCCCAGCACTGTGGAAGCAGAGATAGGTGACTCTTTGGGGATCATTAGCCAGCTTGCCTAGTCTATTTAAGAGTGGAGGAAGGCAAGAGAATTAGCCAGCAGGGCATTCTTTCCCTTTTCCCTCCAGCAACAGGCCTTCTAGGCAAGGGAAATAATCACAGAGGCAAAAATTGCCAAAGATAAGAATCATCAAGAGAAGTGGGCAGTTAGTCATTTGGAGAGATGGACTCTGGCTTGTCGAACATACACGTGATCCCTTCTGAGAAGCAGGGTGCCTCTGTTGAAAGACACTTGGGAATGAGTTCAACGTCAGCCTGTGGTTTTTGTTGACGTCTGCCATGGTATTTTCAGTGATTCCTAAGAAATGTTATCCTAAAGTCTCACAGTGGTCATCTCCACCCACAATGTCAGTCAGACTGCTGGTCTCCTGCTTTGACAGGTTAGCACTTCCTGGATGTATNGACCCCACATTGGCCAGAATGGAGACACAGTCTGTAGCTTAGAGTCCCGGGGTATAGTTCTGTCCATGGTGGGAGGTCCTCATGGAGTAGACAGATGATGGAGGAGGTCAGGAAGGAGAGGACCACCCTCTAGCAAGTGCTTATGGCTTTGGCTGATGTGTACAAATCTTTCTGCCATCTTAAGGAAAGGGGGACTGCCCTGTCCTCTCTCAAGAGTAAACACTGCTTGTCCTTTGTGGTTTTCTTTCTGTCTGTGCAGCCATATTCAATCACGTTATTTGAATTAGCTTCACTTACACTCCTTAAACAAAGAGAAGTGCACACAGATGAATGAGCTGGAGGGTATGAGGCTCCCCTGAATCCTGCCACCCACCAGCAGGTGCTCCTTAGGGTGTTTGGGAACTGTGGTGATCAGTCTTGACCGTAAGCTTGATTGTATTAAGAGATCTCTGGGAAATGAGCAAGGCAACCTCTGGGTATATGTCTATAAGGGTGTTTCCAGAGACAATTGGATGAGAGGTCTCTAAACCAAGCAATGGCTTAAACCGCTGGTGAATTCATGGCTTAAGTGACCTGTGAGGAGATGGCAGAACTGTGGGAGGTAGGGTTTTGTTGGATGAAGCACGTTTCTGGGGTGCGCTTTTGATGGGTACCGTGGTTGTGGCTTCTCCCTGTTACTCCTTGCTGTTTCTTGGCTACATGAACTGTAGGACATGAGGAGCCTGCACCACATCCTGCTGCNGTGTTAGCCTTACCAGAGGCCCTCAGGTAATGGGTCCAACCAACCTTGGACTGTAACCTCTCTGAAACCATGGGTCGGAAACAATCCTCCCACTCAAATGTTATTTTCTCAATTATTTCTCAGCTATTTTGTTCCCAGGAGACTAACAGGGGCCTCTTGAAGTCCATCTACTTGAGGCTATTGCAAGTGGATGAAGGACTTCAGAGCCTGAGGACAGGAAAGCAATAGCTGCTTGCTTGCTGCAAGTCTGCTTTTTAGTTGGGCACCTGTGATGCAGGGGCAGACACACCACGTGAAGGACTACGAGGGAGAGCTCCCTGCACTTAACAGACATTCTGGACCACAAGCACCAGGCCCTGTGCCAGATTTCTCTTGATAATGGATGGCCATCTTGCCTCTAGCACTCAGGACTGTTGTAGCCCTGGCCAGGATGGCAGGGGCAGGTGGGCCCACTTCCCCAAGCCTTCTCTTATAGAGTTCCTGCAGGGCTGAGCTCTCNTGCTGTTACTGCAGATGGAGAGACATTATGATGGAAATTCTAGCTATCTTTTTTGCCAGAAGTAAGATGTTTTGCATTGACCTCAAGTTCTTAGAAATTTGTCACATTGCTTTTAAAAACAAAACAAAACAAAATAATAATTGCTCAACTCTGGATGGCACAGCTGGGGCTTCTATGGTGACTGGCAATGTATGGCAACACGGCACAGCAAAACACGAAACAAAACAAAACAAAATAAAAAACTCATACTGTGGAACCCAGAGAGGCCTATGTTCAAGTTCTCACTCTGTTACTCAGCCACGGGCCTTGATCTCTCAGAGTCTTGGTTTTGACATCTAGGCATGAGTATGCAAGGGACTCTCTCACTTGAGGGATGGTGCCATAATAAAACTGGAAAGACANGGCAAGCCCTTTAGTTAGCATTTAATACATGATGATCATCATTATTGTTATCATTCTTAGTTATGATCAGAAAGACACACATTCGGACAAACATCACTAGCAGCTTGAGTGGGGACTGGCTGTCATTTGATTGATCTGTCTGTTTTAGACTGGAGACTAACTTTATCTCTTGTTCTTTCTCTTCCCTCTTGTCCTGGAACAAGGGAAGAGGATGCTTCATTAACTTTCTGTGGGTTAAAGACTAAGTGATGAGTTTTAAAAACCAAAATGTTAACATTGTATCCTCTGAGGTACGATTTCAGGTACCCTTATACTGCAACACATTTTTTCTTTCTTTCTTTCTTTCTTTCTTT
>LZPO01087253.1:77684-94282 GCA_001675575.1 Neotoma lepida | reverse complement strand
CAATTCCTCAGCTGATTCTTTCTTCCCAGATATGTCTAGGTTTGTGTCAAGTTAACAACAACTAACCAGTATGGGCGTAGAGACCAAGATCCACCATGTAGGAGACACACGGTGACGTTCTTTAGGACCCTGTAGCTGGCACAAACACATCCAGAAGCTAGCTGGGAAATATATTCACACAAGGGCAATGTTCTCTAAGGTCAGGTTTTAGGACTGGCTTTTCCTTTCCAAGCAGATACAACAGTCAAGATGCCTTTGCCTCTGTAAGGGATGAACAGGGTGACTGAAAACCAGAAGCATCATGGACAGAGGAAAAGGCAACGAGGAACACCCAGTATGAGCCAATGGACACTCTCAACCTAGGCTGGCCCGGGGCAACCTCAGGGAACTGCTTCTCTATGCAAACTTTTCTATGCTGACAAGTAGTATAATGTAATAGCATCGTTCCTTTATACACACAGGAAACAACAGTCAATCGTAAAGAAAATACGTTTTCTTCCACTTTTCAGCTTCTGAGTTGTATACTTTCTTCATGACNTCTGAACCTTTTAAGGAAATTGAACTTGTCAGTTTTCAAGTTTTCTGTCAGAGATGCTACAACAAAATATTGCAGACTGGGAGGCTTATGCAACAGAAAATAGTTTTTCCACAGTTCTGGAGGCTGGAAGTTCATTCAATACCAGGTTGTCGATGGGATTACTTTCTTCAGAGGCCCTTTCTTCCTTTGGCTCGCAGGAGGCTCCTCATGTGTGAGCATGCCTTTGCTCCAGGCATGCCCTCCTGGACATGGACACAAGGACAGGAATCACATTGGATTGGGCTTCCCCCTCTGACCTCAGTGAACCTTGTTTCCTCCTCTATAGGTTCTATNTTCAAATACAGTTATAATGGAGTCCCAGGTTTCAATGTGTGAATTTGGGGGGAAGGAAAATACATCAATTCCTCACCAATAGTGAGCCAGTTTGTTTACTGTGGGCTCCCTGTCGCACAGTAAGTGCTTAAAAAGTATTTGTAGAATGAGTGCTGGCTGAGTAGGTACCGCATTTATAAATGGGCTCGATATTTTGTTAAGTCTCTTAAGCATAGGTCAAGTAAATACCTATTTACAAGGGTTAGCAATGATGTCAGAGCAACTTATAAACAGATTGAAATAAAACTGTCTTTGGTGTGGGCTCCATATCAGGCCGAAATGCAATACTCCAGGAGAGTTCTTCCTTCTGCTGGAGTGCCGTTTAAACAGCACAGCTGCAATGATTTAAAGCTAAGTATTGAAGATTGGATAGCTGTGCAAACTTTCAGGCAATGTATTGAGAGGCAGAGGCAAGCTGCTGCTGCTGCTTCTTTCTCCTCTTCCTCCTTCTTCCTCTTCCCTTTCCCCTCTTCCTCCTCCTCCCTTTCTCCTCTTCCTCCTTCTTCCTCCTCCCTTCCTCCTCTTCTTCCTCCTCCTCCCTCCTCTTCCTCCTTCTTCTTCCCCTTCTCTTCCTTCTCCCTTTTTCTTTTACTGATACATAGAAGCAGCTGCTTAGATGTTCAAGGCCATACTNACTACAAGTGAATGCCAGGCCAAGGCTAGCACTCAGTTTTCTAAGACCCCAGAGTACTGATTTTATTTATTTATTTTTTAAAGTCCTATTTTATTTTATTTTGTGTGTATGTGTGGGTGCCCATGGAGTCACCCTGAAGCTCCATTATAGGTGGTAGTGAGCTGCCAGATGTGAATGCTGGGAACTGAATTTGGGTCCTCCGGAAGAGCCATTTCTAACCACTGAACCATCTGATTTTATTTTATTATTCTAAGCTATGTATATGTATATGTGCCTGTGTCTGTCATCTGTGTCTGTCTGTGCCTGTGTCTGTATGTGTGTGTGTGTGCGCCTGTGTCTGTCTGTGACTCTGTGTGTCTGTGCCAGTCTGTGTCCGTGTCTGTCTGTGTCAGTGTCTGTGTGTGGATATGTGCACAAGAGTGCAGATGACTTTGGAGGCCAGAAGAAGATGTTGAATCTCTGATTCTTAACTTAAAATTTTTTTATGACTGTTTTACCTGAATATCATAATGTGCACCATGTCTAGTGCCTGTGGAGGTCAGAAGAGGGCCTTGATCCCACGGAACTGTAGTCATAGGTGATTGTCAGCTGCCATGTGGGTGCTGAGACCCCAGCAAGTCCTCTGCAGCGGCAGTCAGTGCTCTTAACCACTGAGAAATCTCTGCAGCCCCCGATTTTACTCTTTCATACACTTCTCATTTAGCACATTAGGTAACAAGTGTGAAGATCAAAGGAGAGTTTTCCTTTTGTGACTTTTAATACTGAATCCAGTTCTCTCCTGGAGGCAGCTATTCAAGGTGCATTTAGTGGATTAACTACAGAAGGAGTCCGGCAGTAATGTTACTCACATTTATTGAATCTACCATCNCCTTTCTCTGTTTTCAGTTGCTATAACAGAAAACCCGAGACTAAGTAGTATAAAGACAAGAGATCTATTAGTCTCATGGTTCTGGAAGAGTCAAAGTTCCAGATAAAGGGGCAGAATCCAGTAAGAGCCTTGGGCTGCTTCCCTGTGCTGGCAATTAGAGAAAGTAGATAGATGTGTCAGGAGATGAGCAAGGNCAGCTTTCCCGACAACACATCCAGCCTGTGAGGGTGAGACTGTCCCATCTCAGGGATTAACAGTCCTTTGAGAAAGGCACGTGTCTTTGTTAGTGACCTAACCACCTCTCAAGGGCCTTATATCCCATTACAGACAAAATGGCCTTCAAACTTCAATCTGTGTTTCAGAGGGGACAAACCAAATTGAAACTGCAGCAACCATGCTTACTACGTTTTAGTTTCCACAATGGATAAACCTATCACTCACACACAAAATACAGTCTTCCTCAGCATGCTAACACAGTCACCTAAAAGCAATGAACTGCATGAATGTTTAACTGACATTACAATCAAGTCAATTGTNTACATGGAAAGTTTAGGAATAAGTTCTGCCAACAGTGGTACCCAGAGGCAATGACCTGGAGTAACCACCATAGTTTTAAACTGAACTTATTTTCAGTTTGTATGCCAGTTGCAGTTGACCTGGTCAACACTGGTTAGCATCTTTCATAATTTGTCAGGGAAGTGTTACATACTGTCCACCACTTGAGTAGTCCTGTAATGCTGGGTAGCAGTGGTGGGTTCTCTCCAATGAGGTATGATAACATACAAGAACCTGCACATTCTGTGCCATGTGGCAAAATTTAATACATGCACAGGTTTGTTAAAACTGTCATCAGCACCAAGATGTTAAGTTACTATGTCTGAAAGTTTTCTTGAATACTTGGATAATCTCTCTTTCCTACTCTTCCTACCCCTTAGTTGTCACGTTGAGCTTTCTGTTTTGACACATTAACTTGCAATTTCTAGAATTTTATTTAGGAAACTACAGGATGTATTTTTTTTTTTTTTTTTTTTTTGGTTTTTCGAGACAGGGTTT
Source organism: Neotoma lepida (assembly GCA_001675575.1). Classification (NCBI taxonomy): domain Eukaryota; kingdom Metazoa; phylum Chordata; class Mammalia; order Rodentia; family Cricetidae; genus Neotoma; species Neotoma lepida. The sequence goes on along the minus strand of LZPO01087253.1, from coordinate 90,817 downwards.
CTCTGTGTAGCTTTGGCGGCGCCTTTCCTGGAACTCACTCGGTAGCCCAGGCTGGCCTCGAACTCACAGAGATCCACCTGCCTCTGCCTCCCGAGTGCTGGGATTAAAGGCNTGCACCACCACCACCCGGCAGGATGTATTTTTTTAAAGGTTTTCTCTTTTTCTCTATCATCTATAAAGCATTATTGAGAAAATATCAGTGAGATTTACAGTACTATGACCTAAGAAAGTGGGATGCCCTAGAAGTTTGTAATTTCATGGAGACAGAATGCACATAAACAGTTCTACTAACCTCCCAATGATTGGAACTGCAAACAAAATTTCAGCTGAAATACCAGGCATTTTACGTAAGAGTTGAAAATGTTTATACTTTTAAATTATAGAGGCTCCAATGTTCAAGATAAACAATACTGGACTCTGAGACAATACAATCCCAATAATGTGAGTAATGTTATTTGTTCCTCATATTCAGAGCTGAATGACATATTATAACCACACAAAACGTGATCATAAATTACCTAATTTTATTTTTAATTCCTCCATAAATTTTGGGGAAAATGCTCTCTAGTGCCATTTGCTAATTTCCAATCATTTTGTCAGTCAACATTCAACTTCCTCTCTGCCCATTTGTGTGTTTTTGTCCCATTAAGGGAAGGGTGGGTGCAAACATATCTAGCTTAGCTCATGTCAAGCCATAGTATCCAGTTATTTGGCAGTTTTTTAAGGTATTTAATATACAATTTAACTGCATTTTGTTTATTAAAAAGTGTTACCTCTTAAATTTAGTAGGGAGATTGAGTAAATAGCTGTTGGCTGTAATTAATCCTCTCACATGTAGCAACTATGAACAAGGAATTATTTTCCGGGAACTGTTGCCCCTGTTACCTTGTTAGGGATATTTTATCATATTGTCTCTCAGCATGGTCAGTTTGTTAACAGTGGTACAGCTGGTCATTTACTCACAACCTTCACTCACTTTCAGTGTTAAACAGCCTTTGAAAAACAGTTTTCTTCAGAACAATTATTTTGAGGCTTGGTGTTAGGCTGCCTGGCTAGCTGGTTAGCTGGTGGTTTTTTTTTTCTGTTGTTGTTGTTGTTTTTGTTTTTGTTTTTCGAGACAGGGTTTCTCTGTGTAGCCCTGGCTGTCCTGGATCTCGCTCTGTGGACCAGGCTGGCCTTGAACTCACAGAGGTCCGTGAGTGTGCCCCCGAGTGTTGGGATTAAAGGTGTGTGCCACCACTGCCCAGCCAGCTGGTGTTTTATGATGAGCACACAGAACATTTCATCTCTTTTCATTGCTGAACAATTTGATTGTCATACTTTGATGGGTTCATTCACTTAGTGGATACTGGACATTTTGGTTATTTCCAGGGTTTGGTGTTACAATAGAAACAGCTACAAATCTTTCTGTACAAGTCTTTGTATGAGCATACAAGTTTTAAGAATGTGTGAGAAAACGAGGGTGGTGAGGTGAAGCTAGATACACACAGACATGTGTTTACCCATTTTCTAAAATGACCCTGCCATTCTGCAGCCATACCAACAGTACCTGAGAGTTTTAGATGGTGTTCATCCTTGCCAACCCTGGGCATGGTCTTTCAAATTTAGAACATTTTAGTAGTCATGGCATGGTACCTCATTGTGGCTTTAATTCACATTTTTTTCAAAGACTAGTATTGCCAAGCATTTTTACATGACTTAATTTGTCAGCCATTTAGTTCCTTTGTCTATTCAAATGTTTGTTCATTTTTCAAAAAAAAAATATTGTCTCATTATTGACAACAATTGACTTGTACATATTCTTTACAAGATACATAATTTATTAATATTTTCTCCCAGTTTGTAGCTTGTCTTCTCATTCTCTTAACAAAATTGAGAAGTTCTGCTAGGCCTGTGTCCCAGTACTTGGAAGCCAGGTCCAGGAGTCTTGTGAGTTTGAAGGCAACCTGGACTGCAGAGCAAGTTACAGGTTAGGCTGAACTTCTTAACAAGATCTTGTGTTACTGGATTGTTTTGGGTACAAGTGTGGGCCCCAGTATTCCTCGGGAGCTAGTACGATCCTCAGAATGCAACCAAGGAGATAAGTGCTAGAGAAAAGCAGAGGAAAGGGATAGATTCAGTGGGAACATGTTAAAGAGGGAGAAATAAAGGAATCCAATGAGCCCCTAGACTGTCTTCACATCTTCAGGGTACAGACAGGAAATTTAGATTTAAAGAGAGGGAAAGTTGTACGTAAAACAAGCCATGCTGGTCAAGATGTAGTCCCTCCCTCTACTGACCCACCCTTGTCTCAGCTCTGGTTGTCTTGAAAGGTGGATCAGTATGTTGTCACGAATATATGTCTGCAGGCAAGTGTCTGGCTGGTATCAGCCTTTGCCTTCCTCCAGCATGAGGTTACCAGGGAGATTACAGTCTTTAGGACCACTTTTTCAATAGTCTGGTTGTCAAAGGGCAGGGCACAAACATTTCCCTTTGGNGTATCTTTGTTCATGTTAGTATAGTCACATCTGTCTCAAAGTCACATAGTCACAAGTGCTGGGGTGTAGCTCAGAAGTAGAGCACTTGCAATGGCATGCACAAAGCCCTGTGATCAGTCTCCAGCATCACAAACAGACAAGACAACCTTACCTCTGCTCTTTGGGACTGATGAGTTCTAGATGGCTGAATTTTCTTCTATGGGTCATGTATGTGGTATTACAGCTGAGAAATGCCTGACCTAATATCCCACAAAATGTGTCAATTGTTTTATGATTTTAGGTTTGCATTTAGGTCGTTTAGATCTGTTTCATTTGAGCAAGTATTCTCATACAGTTTAAAGTATGGATCAAAGGTTTTCCCTCTTTTAAATTGTGGGTACTTCAACACTATTTGTAGAAAAGTCTGCCAACATTCCTCAGGCTGGTCTTCGTACTTTTGTAAAAAATCAATTGTTTATATATTTGATCTATTCCTAGACTCTCCATTTTTCACAGTGACTGACCTCTCTTTGCCAATGGCACATCACTGTAGCTTTATATAAAACCTGAAACTTGGGGTTGTTGAATCAGCCATCATTTTCCAGTTGTNGAAGTTGTTTTAGCTATTCTACATCTTTTGTATTTCCATATGAAGTTTGGAATCAGGTCCCTACTTGAATTTTGGGATTTTGTTGAATCTATACAGATCAATTGGCAAGAACTGACATCTATTCAAAGATGACTTATGAAGTGGTTTCCAAACTCATCTCATTAGACTTCACAAGAGAGAATTCCAGTGTGGGACATCCTGTGCTTTGGAACACAGGTGCTGTAGCTGACATGTGGCTTCTGGTACTCCGCTGAGCAAGAGGTCACTAGCAAGCCAGAAAATAATTGTAGCACAGTCAGCTCATTCCCTTGCCTTTCAAAAAGGAAACAAAAATAAATAGGGGAAAAAAATCAAGTTCTGATACTTTATTCTGAACTTTGGTTGGTCTGTTTGTTCCACNGATAAAGATCTTTTTGTCACTAAGATTCGATATCAGGAACAGNCATATTGTTTGTTTACCACAATTGTCAAAATTGTATTCTCTGATTGCTGCATTTGGTTTCTGTCTTAGTCAGGGTTACTACTGCTGTGATGAAACACCATGAACAAAATCAACTTGTGGAGGAAAGGGTTTATTTCTCTCACAGTTCCATATAACGATTCATCATCAAAAGCAGTGAGGCAGGATCTCACACAGGGCAGGAACCTGGACGTAGGAGCTGATGCAGAGGCCATGGAGGGGTGCTTCTTACTGGCTTGCTCATTATGACTTGCTCAGCCTGATTTTTTATAGAACCCAGGAGCATAACCAAGGGATGGTATTACCCACAATGGGCTGGGCCCTTCCATGTCAATCACTAATTAAGAAAATGCCCTACAGGCTTGCCTACACCCCTATTTTATGGAGGCATTTTCTCAACTGAAGCTCCCCCCACCTCTGACGGCTCTAGTTTGTGTCAAGTTGATATAAAACTAGCCAGTACAGTCTCCAAGAGGGCACCTCATCCCTTCCATGACTTGGGGAGGGATGAGATAATAGCCACCAGCTGGCAGTGTAGCACACAGCACAGCCTTAGGAACAAGACTCAGCGCTGACATTTCTTTAGTTAAATTGCCCGGATTGTTATTTGCTGATGGAAGCTGTGGGAAGACACGANCGTGCATTAAACAGGAGGAATTTAGTCATAATTTATGCTTCTTTAGAAAATGCAAAGAGCAAAAATCATTCTTAAGTATTCAAACTACCCATGACTAATTCCAGGATGACCGATGTTACCCTTTCAAGGTAGTAATCAGGCACACTACAGACATCCCTCTCATTTTGAGCATGTAAAGTAACATGACAGCATGAGTCAGATTCCNCTAGTGCAGGTGTCCACAGTGTTTCCAAATTTATGATATTTTGGAGCTGCCACATTTCTCCCCATGGGCATGGATGCTCTACACCATGGAGGATGAGCAGAGTAAGCCTTCCTTTGGTTGCTAGGCAATTCCTGAAAGCAATGAGCTGTATCTTTTCCATCTTCAGTAGTTTCAAACCTCCACACCCACTAATATCCAGTAAATATTGACTGTGGCCTGCTNTCTAGAAGACACTACACCCTGTCATCCTAGCCACATTTTCTTTATTCTTGGCAGTAAATCAATCTTTTAACCAAACTCCCCCACTTTACCTCCAAATACACACATGCTGGATCCGTTTCCTTCCAGCCTTCCAGCCTCTCAAAACTGACGTTCTTTTGTGTTTATCATTCTGTGACAAAAACTCAAGGGAGAAATGTATAATGAAAATGTAAAGGGAGAAAATCAGCTCACGGTTTCAGGGGTTTTGGTCCATGGTTATGGCTGGTTCCATCGTTTGGACCCGAGGCAGGCAGAATTACCATGGAGCAGGAACACAGGGCAACACAGCTGATCTTCCAGCAAATAGGAAATGAGGAGGAGACTGGATAAATCTTTTCCAGGTGTGTCCTCAGGGACCTATTTCCTCCAGTTAGATCTTAACCTCCCGCTCTTCACCATTTTCTCACAATGCTATCATATGGTGAACNCATCAAGNGATTAATCAATGGACTAGCAGATTTGCTGTCAGGGTCCAGGCACTTTCCAAAAATCAGTCAGCTTGCACCTGAGTCCCGTGTATGGGTCTGTTTATTTTCAAGTGGGATGCCTCACTCTGGCTTTCCTGATCTGTTGAGTCTTTAGACACTTGCTCAGATATCCTTCCCCACTTTGATGTTAGTTTCTTTAACCAGACAGATTTTTCCAGAATTCAAATCTGATGACGTCTCCCTGCCCATCTTCCCATTCCCTCACCAGCCACGGTTACAAAGTACATCCAAACAAACAAAGGGAAGAGCAAAGCCAGAACCTCCATGACGTGACCTCCCATGCCCTACCTGATCATTTCCACCAGTGACACGTGTGGGGTTTCTAGTCCCCAAACACATTCCTTCCACCCCAGGGCCTTGCCTGAGTTGTGGCTGTTCTTCCTGGTGCTGAGGCTGGGTCATGAGCAAGGCTTTAAGTCCCACTGTTCTTGTCGTATTAAATATCATTTNTATAGAATATTCTTCCATGACCAGCTCCAATTTTTTCTATCCAGGTCTTGTTCCTCTGTCGTAGATTGCCTTGGAATCGACACATGTCTTTTTCTAAACCTTGTCATAATTACCATTTTACATTCAATTTATATGATTATTGGACTAATTTATGTCTGCTGCAGGAGGATTTCTCTTGCTGTGTTCATCATTCAGTACCAGAGGCCAGCCTAGTGTTTGGGACTTTAGAGATGAACAGAAAATAACACAAAGGTTACCAATGGCCTTGAATTGTCACCCCTAATCCCTGCCCTTGACTGGTTCTATTCTCTTGAAACGATGCTGTATCTGACAATGTTGACTGATCCATTCCTGAATTTCCATCATCCTTTTTTGTGCCCTTTTCCTGTCTGGCCATGTGAGCTGTCTTTCCCTCTAAAGCAGCAGTTCTCAACCTGAGGGTCACGACCCCTTTACGTGGCGAACAACCCTTTCACAGGGGTCGAATGTCAGATGTCCTGTGTATCAGATATTTGCATTATGATTCATAGCAGTAGCAAAATTACAGTTATGAAGTAGCAATGAAAATAATTTTAAGGTTGGGGGTCACCACAGCATGAGGAACTGTATTAAAGGGTCACAGCATTAGGAAGGTTGAGAATCACTAATTTAATGTGTGTTCCTTCNGTGAATGCCATATGCTATCGTTCAATGTAGCCAGAGAGCCCTTGCCGGAGACCAAACAGAGGAGCCACCTTATTCTCAATCTTCAGCCTCCCAAATTGTAAGCTAAATGAGCATCTGTTCTGTACCAAGTGTTTAGCCTCAGGTGTCTTGTTATAGCAAAACTCAGTGGACAAGATGAATGCCTCCTCCACTAGCTCCTTGCCCATCCCTGAGATGCACATACACTTTCTTCTTTTGGCAGTGGTCCTTCTTAGGATCTATTCCTCACTTCCACACTGGATGCCAGTACGTTGATTGAAAGCAGATGCTTTTCAGCAACTCCAGGAGCCTGGCTTTACCTCATTTTCCATGTGACAACCCAAAATAATTCAGAGCCACACAAACCTTGAAATCACCTAAGCCCTGCCCAGGGACCTTATAACTAAAAAAAAAAAAAACCCTCCAACAGGAATTCTGTGCCTTGTTTGATCTTTTATGTTGCTCTCTCTCTCAGGATGTAACTTTGTCTTCTCCTCTCAAGCCTGCTCTGGGCAGTCATCCAAAGAGAGGCAAGGCCTGGAGGCCTTGGCTGCTCCCGGGGTACATATCAAGGCAGAATTGAAAGTGTAGGCAACTGCTCTGTGATGTCTTTATGAACACCCCTCACATGACTTGGCGTGTTCCTCTTACATCAGAACTCACTGGTTTTAACAATACNGCTTGATGAAAACGTTTTCTTTTGCNGTTGTGTTACAGTTATTTAGCGGTGACCTTGGGAACTCTATACATGATTGATTTCTCTTTGAACTAATTTCTCCTGGTTTTATAGACATATCCTGGGTTTATTCCCAGGCATAAAATAGAGTCTTAAAAATGACTGTCATATGATTTCTTGGCTTACTAGAATTTTCTTTTGAGGCCTCTTACCTGGAGGTTCGTGTTAGACACAAAGTGAAATAAAAATTAATTGGACCGAGTTACTTTCTAGTTTTAAGATGGAAAAAATAACACAGCCCTACACGTTCTTATGCGAAATTTAAGATTTCAAAATCCATGCACTACTAAAGGCTAATAAAGTTCCTCCATCACATGGCTGCACCAGAACTGAAAGCATTTCTGATGTGAAGCCCTGAGTCTTCTCAGTGGGGGGTCAGGGTAACATACTGTCAGCTCAACAAATGAGTTTTGNGGGCCAACAAATGAGAATCCAGCCTTTGGTTCATTACAGATCGGGAATTGCAGTTGAAGTCCTGTGCAAGCTTTTACTGAAAAAATTATATGTGGTCTCTCAGGAAGGTGTCTCTTCATCATGAAGTGTGGTTCTATAATCTAGCTCAACAGTATTGCAGAGTCTTTGCCTTCATTTTCTCTTTCCTTTTTTTTTGTATTTCTCTGGTTGCAAGGCCCATTTGCTTGTACACAAAGTTGTTCCTATATCCGGGAATGTAGTGTCACTCATCATCTTACTGTGGTGGCCACTGCCTGGAGCTGACTGTCTGCTAAATGCCCCTTGATCCCAAACTACAGAACCTGGTTTCCAGGTGACCTGTGCACACAGCTCCTGAGCTTTCTCTCACCTGTTCTGAGAATGTTTCTTGTGTAGCTTGGTGGACCTTATTGACTCCTGGTTCCTCCAGGCACAGGAAGGAGAGCTTTTCGGGATGGGCAGAACAGCTTTTCATTTCCACTGTGTTGCAGCTCAGGTGACCATGACACACAGATCATCCAGCTTGCCTGAGCCTGATTTCCTAACTTCCACATGGGGATTGCTAGGGGCTGCCTTTGCCGCTTCTCACTGTGGGATGCGAATGGGAAGAGGTTGGTGGAGGCATGAAGCTATGCTGGAATCTCCTCTAAAGAAAGGAACTGTCTAAGGTTAAGGCGTTAAGGGAAGAGCTATGGATAAATGTTGGGTTCATGGCCTCACTCTGGCTCTGATCTGGACCATTCCTTGAGGGGTCCAATGTTTCAAGAACTGCAGGGTGACATGGGCCTTTAATCTCAACACTCTGGAGGCAGAGGCAAGTGGATCTCTGGGAATTCAAGACTAGCCTGGTGAACATAGAGTTCCAGGCTAGCCAAAGATACAAAGTGAGACCCTGGAGAGAGAGAGATAGGGCAGGGATGGAGGAGCTNCAGGAGGCTCCTCATTTTACATTAAACACCTATTTGAGGCAGCTGCCATCTTTCCATTCCACATTTGAGAGACTATAGAAACTTCAAAGCCACGCCACTGCGTACCTGCTGAGCCAGGCTGGACACCAGAAGTGATAATGAGATAGTCAGCTCCTTTTCTAATTACGAAACAGTTTCTCAATAGCGAACTTTTTGTGTTGTTGTTTGGTGTTTTGCAAATTAAGAACCAAGGGCTTTCACAAGAACTTAGATAGTTCGTGTCCTTTGAATGTAAATTCTGAATGGTATCAATAAATCCCACATCTGGAAGCTCAGGGGAAATCAGTTATTATTTGATGCTTAAAAAAAACATATATTCATTTCCTTTTGTGGTAGAATTTATTCTCGACATACAATCTTTATAAGCAAGCTAAGGGTTTTGCTATAGTAAAAACCTTCAACAATCATTCTTCAGTTACACAGGCAGAGACAGTAAAATGGCAACATTTTTCTTTATAGTCTTCTTGACTTAGTTATGTGCTTGCCATGAAGGAGATGCTGGACTGAGAAACATACGCCAGACCCCCAAAACACTCTGCTGTCTTATGTCCACTAAGGGGTTCAGTCCATATACTGCAGAAAGCCTGGGTAAAACTGTAGTGTGACTCTCCTCTCTCTCTCTCTCCCTCTCTCTCTCTCTCTCTCTGTCTCCGTCTCTCTGTCTCTGTCTCTGTCTCTGTCTCTGTCTCTCTCTCTCACACACACACACACACACACAATCAGTTAGTGGATCTGCTGGTGTGTTAAAAGCCCATTGGTTCTGAACTCTCAACCCCTCACTTGCCTGCTAGGATTTCATTCTGGCTAGTCTCTCAGAGGATCCAGATACCTCCTGGCCTCATCTAGCCAATTGTTAATTTGTGCTTGACCCTGTGGCTTTAATTAGGTAACATACCCAGGGGGAATTAGTCTCAGTGAAAAGGTTTCTGGGAAAGAATGTTTTTGAGGATTTCAGCATTTATAAGATTTCCTTCTGAGGTCTGGCTGGGGGGACAGTGGAGGGGAACGAGATAACCAGCTTTATTGACAAATATTGTCTTTTCTGAGACCCTCGTGACCTTAGATCTCCTTTATTTATTATTCTCTATAATTCATTAGAAATGATTGGTCGCCCTGTGTGTCTAGGCAGCGTGCACCACATGTGTTTTCCCAGAATAAACATTTTCATAGTTCTTGTTCCCATGGAACTTACAGTCTATCGAAGAAGATGGATATTAATCAAACAACACAGAATAATCACAAAAATGTAACTGAAGACACCCATGGTGCTGTAAACACTAAGGCTACTAGGGAAGACTTTTTAGTGTAGTGTAGTGTAGTGTAGTGTGTGTATGTGTGTGTGTGTGTGTGTGTGTGTGTATGCCTGTGCCTATGTGTGTACCTGTGGAGGCCAGAGGAGGACATCAAGAGCCTCTCTCTACCGCTTTCCACTTCATTTTTTGAGACAGGGTCTCTCACAGAACGTGAGGCTTGCTCTTTTGGCTAAGGTAACTAGCCAGTGAGTTCCCAAGATCAGCCTGTCCACNGCCCCAGCATTGTGATTTTAGGCACAAGCAGCCAAGCCCAACTTATACATAGCTTCTAGGGATTTGAACTTAGGGCCTCTGTTTTTACATCAAGGACCATTATTTACTGAATCATCTCCCCAGCTTTGAAGACTTCCTTTTTGTGTGATGTCCATTAGTCTATTTTGTGTTGCTNTAACAAAATTCTTGAGGTCTGTTGTGTAGTAACATTCCCACAGTGGGTGGGCTTTTCAGTGATGCAGCTGCCTCCTGCAAGTAACCCTTCACCCCTGCTCCCTGAGGAAGTCCAATTAACTTGTTGGCTCTCCAAGTTGGACCTTAGTGTAATGTTATTTTGGTCCACTGTCAGTCTTCTATTGTGGGTGAATAGATGTCTGTGCTGTGTCTCCCCAGGAACAGTGTCACATAAGAGATTGGGTCCTTTAGAAACAGAAGAGCTGGTCCTTGTGGCACAGGCCTGCCATTTCAGCTACTTTGGAGGATGAAGATGAAGGATCACAAGCTTAATGTCTGCTGGGGCCAGAGTTCGAGGCCAGCTTGTGGAATTCAGAGAGGTCCTGCATTACAATAAAAAGTAAAAAGAGGCCTGGGATGTAGCTCAGTGGTAGAGAGCTTGTGTACAATGTGCAAAGCCCCAGGTTTGATCCTTGGCTACCACTTCCTCTTCTGTGCCATGGGGTTAGCCAGACAGGATGAGTGGTACATATCCAAAATCTACTATTCCGGAGGCAGAAGCAGGCAAACCCTAGAACTCTAGGCCAGCTTGAGATTCACAGTGAGACTCTGTCTCATGGAAGGAAGGAAGGAAGGAAGGAAGGAAGGAAGGAAGGAAGGAAGGAAGGAAGGAAGGAAGGAAGGAAGGAAAGAAGGAAGGAAAGAAAGAAGAAAGCAAGCATATTTAGCTTATGGTTTTGGAGTCTGAGAAGACAAAGCCTGATGCTAGCTCTGATGGTACCACCTGACCTCATCTCTTCACTGTGGATAATATCATAGTGGAGCACAGATGACAAGCCACAGCTACATGACAAAGCAGGAAGCCAGAGTGGGGGCCAAGTGAAGCTCATTATCTTATAATCTTTAATAAGAACTTGCCAGGGTCCCTCAGGAACAGCTACCTTCTGTGAACTTATACTCCCAATGACCTAATGACCTCTTTTGAGGTCCCATCTTCTAAAGGTCCTATTATTCTTTAACTCTGTGGCACTGGACTAAACTTTGACATGAACCCTGGGGAGAAATGAAACCACGTCCAAACCTACTGTTCCTTCTTGTCTGTCACAGTCCTTTCCCTTCTCATAAGGGGATGCCCTTATTCCACCTCAAATAATCCTGTTTGTTCCACAAAAAACACAGAAAAGGATTGAAGATGAGATCTTAGTTTGGGCAATATATCAGGAAAGCAATGATCTTATTGGCAGTATTTAAGAAGCATGGAGCTTGAGGGGAACAGATGTAGAAGACAGTCAGATGGGGAATTTGTTCATCCCACCTTTGACCTAGTATTAACTTAGAATGTAGTCTTAGAGGGAAATCAGGAACCCAATCTCTTCCCCCCAGGTCTCTACAGCTACTTCCCCTGTGAGGGCCTCACTTCCTTATCCATCAAAAGACCTTCTAGAATCGATGATCTTTCAAGTCTCTTACAGCTTCCACAGTTCTGTGTTCTAGTTTTAAGCCACAGCTCAGTGCTTTGAAATTGTGAAACATCCTGAGAAATTTTGTGAAAACAGGAACTCGCTCTTTTCTAGGACCTGTACTTCCTGTTTTTATAACTGAGCTGACGGTAGCTAGAAGACTAGCATGGTTACCTCCTGCATGCTGTCCTGGGAAGGTTACAGAGGAGGCTCCTGAAGCCCTGGGTGAGGCTGTTTGCTCAAGGCTTCTTGACAGCAGGGCAGAGAGCCTACTTATGTCTTGCCTCAGTCCCCATCATCATCCATCACTGTCTCCTGAGCCCAAGGAGACACCAAGAACCCAAGTGCAGGCATGCTAAAAAATGACGGCCAAATGCACCATGACTCAGTCAATACTTGAGGCCTGTGCTTCAAATTCGTGGGTCTTGGTGCTGCTTGCCCAGCTGTGTAGCTTCAATGTACTAAAATCATTTAGCTTTCTTNCATTTTAGTCTTCTGTGAGGCAGAAAAACTGAAGGAGGGAAAGGGGAGAGATCTCCTACATCCAAAGCTCATTTTTGCCTTGGGGCATTAAAGAGTTGGGTCTGCGTTGTACTGTCCCTTTGCAACCGTATCTAAGGAATCTATGAGCGGTGTAACCCTGTCAAGGGAAGAGAGCACTGAAATGGCCCCTTCAGGCAAGACCAGAATCCCATTCCTCAAGTAAGCCATTAACTCTGTCTTGCTTACACAGAGCCTATCAGGCTCAGGACATCTCCATCTTATCGTGGGTGGCATCATAAACAGTGGGGAAAACTGTCTGCAATGGTTTGTGTTTTCTTAGACTATTTGGAAACTTCCAGGGTTGTGTACAACATAAAGGACTTTTGACCTTGGGGATGACAGCGTGAGGAGAGGTGTGGTCCTCATAGCTAGTGGGCAGTAATCCCTCTGCCCAGGCTTTAGATAACTATCGCTATCCTGAAATCTCCCAATGTCAGCAAAGTGCATGAGAAACAAATTTAGGGCAAGAAAAAAGTCTTAACAAAGAGAATGTATTCCTCAAGTGAAAACTCTTAACTCTTTTATGTATCTGCCAGCAATCTCATGAATGAGCTGCTAGTTCAATTTTGTCTTTGAACGTTTATTGTTTCTTTAGGAAAGAATATGAGGGAAGGCTTAATGTATAATTCTTTACAACTTCAAGGTGCATTTAGAGATAAATGTAGGCCAGTTTTCACAAGACACCTAAGCTGTAGAATGAGGCTCTCAGTCCTACACTCCTTCCCTGTTCCTAGCACTCCTTGATTACATTTGCGGTCTTTGCACCGAAGTCACGCTCCGCACTTTTGAACTGGCCTTTAAACTAGGAAAAGGCTTAGGCGACTTAAAGCTGCACACTTTAAAGAGATTGATCTGTGTGTGGTCGTGCACATGTGCATATGTGTTTCTTAGACTATTTGGAAATTTCCAGGTTTGTGTACTACACAGAAGCCTTTTTGACCTTGGNGAATGACAGCATGGGGCAAGGTGTGGTTTGTCCTCAACACTAGTGGGCAAGAGCTGGAAGAGGAGGTTGGGACTCTTGGAACTAGAGTTACAGGTGG
>LZPO01087253.1:25721-56957 GCA_001675575.1 Neotoma lepida | reverse complement strand
AGGTCCTCATGCTTGCACAGCAAGTACTTTTACCCACTGAGGCATCTCTCCGGTCCTTTCCTTTGACCTACGTCTTGAACTTCTCTCTTCCAGTAGCACATCTGTTCCGTAGGCACAGGCACATTCCATTTCCCTCAATCAAGAGGCACTAAAGCGCACCACTCCCTGTTTCTGTAAACTCCTTGATAAACACAGGTGGAGAGCCGTGTTACTGGGCTGGAAAGACAGGAGGAACTCTACCCTCCTCTGAGTGACATGACTCATGTGGGCTCATGCATGTCTGCCACAGAGAGAACAGAGCCCCGGATGAACCCTTTCTTTCCCTCACAGGTCCTGCTGGGGTGTCCCTGGACCCTGGAGAGCACCACTTCTTTTCCATTTGGAAGTTGTTTGGTTTTGCAGATGGAGGTAGGAGTATCTGAAGCAAGTGAGGTTTTGGTTTTGTTTTCTTCCTTTTTTGAGATGGNGTATTGCTGTGNTATCTAGGCTGATCTCAAGCTTTTGAGCTCAAATAGTCCTCCTACCGCAGCTTCCTTAGTGGCTAAGACTATAGGCACACACCATAATGGCCTGCTCAAGTTAATGCACTTNGATACACTATCACGTTGATGGTGGTAGAAGTCTCTTTGAGTTGATTCTGTTTTCTGNAGATTCCTGGGCTGNTGNTAAACACGCCCTCCATTTATTGGGTATTTTTCATCAGGGTAGNATGTTAAGCTACCAAAGAGGCATGTGTCTTTTTCTTCCACGTTGAGATCAGAGGTTGACTTTAGGGTGTCTAGTATCTCATCAACTCTCCCCACCTACCCATCAGCACCCAGTGCAGCACAATCTTGAGAACACCAGATAAGAATGGTGACCCACTCTCTACCTCCTCATTGCCATCTGCATAGATTAGTCCTGTGCCAGGCTCAGAACCAGCAGGACCATCCCACCCTGTGTAGCCTGCTGGTGGCTTTAGGTACAGAGAGAAGGAGGTTGCTCTCCCCCCAAAAAACTGATGTGTGTAGGTATACCACCAAAGGAAACTTTCATCCCAGCTCTGCCACTTGTTGCCCTGTGACACCGGGCAAAGGCTAAATTCATGAAAAGGTGTTTGTCATCCATTCCAANACCTAGCTCTGAAGGGAAGCAGTTTTACCAGATACCCCTGTAGTCACTGGGATGATAAAGATATGCNCAGGCTTTAGTAAGTGTTGCTTTAGTTAAATAAAGCTAAACATTCTTGGAGCAGTTTGTGCTTTCTGAGCGGCCAACGGAGGCACCCTTGATATATGTCACAGATCTGCTTGGATTNNACCATCCTACCAACTTCCTTTGAGTGTCCAATCTAGACTGAAACCAGAAANATCCAGAGATGTTCACCNCAGGAAGAGTTCATGTTAGTCNCAGTGGCCAGCCAATAACACACCATCATCCTTGGGTCTCAGTGCTCAGAATGGGGCCTGACATGGNCAGCATTCTGNGAGGAATCNATATGAATTGTTAAAGTCAACTAAAAGCAGGTGGTACAAAACAGCCCCTGGACAGAAGGTGNAGTCTAGTGATAGGTTAAGTTTCTGTGATTGGGGGATTACAAAAGATGCAGCTCTTTCAAAGGACTTGTCTTGGTCTATGTAGCTAGTTCTAGACTCACAGTGGGTTATGCCCTAGAGAGCCTATTGTAAGTTGAGTTGAAAACTCATTGGATTTGCCTAACTTGATAAACACCAGACTTGCTATGTGTACACAGGCCTGGCCTAGCTTGGTTGCACAACACTATGTAGTCAGTGCCTTGGCTATTTGTCTTTGTGACTGTGACTTGCTATTGCCACTCAGCAGTACATGAAAGATGCATATGACTGATGAATGTGTATAAAATTCACACTTTAAGAAAGTATAAAAATGCAGGGTAGGGGATCTAGCTCAGCTGGCAGAGTGTTTGCCAAGCATGCATAAAGCTCTGAGTTTGATCCCCAGCCCTACATAAACTGGGAGTGGTAGAGCATGTCTGTAGCTCCAGCAGTCAGGAAGTGGAGACAGGAAGATCAGAAGTTCAAGGTCATTCTTGAACTTCTGCATAGTGAGTTCAAGGCCAGCCTAGACTATAATGAGGCCCTGTCTGAAAAAAAGGAAAATTGAAAAGAAAGTCTCTCTCTCTCTCTCTCTCTCTCTCTCTCTCTCTCTCCCTCTCTCTTTCTCTCTTTCTCTCTCTCTCCTCTCTCTCTCTCAACAGTGTCTCTTACTGGGATACAAAGTTGGACAATTAGGTGAGGCTGACTGGCTGACAACCTCCCTCGGGCTGGGATTGCTCTCCCTGGCTTTTGTATCTATGTGGGTGCTGGGAGGGTCAAAATCAGGTCTTCATGCAAGCACATACTGAATGATCTCTCTAGCCTCCTCTTCTGCTCCGTTGAAACCTGATTTGATATTGATGCTGAGTTTTAAGAATGCTCCGTGTATTCTGGTTGTTAATTCCTTTCCAGATAGATGATGTGCTTTTATTTTATTTTATTTTTCCTNTTCTATGGGTTATCTTTTGAGATGAGATTTAGAAACTACTTGATTCTTTTAAGTTTTACTCTTACTATTTAGTAGGCAAGACCAGACCATGGATTAGTATAGGACTGTTTTTTCCATGAATGAAATAACCACTTGCCAAGTACTCTTGATTTCATGTAAATTATGAAATTGTCCACTCTGGCTGTTGGGGACAGTCATTTTTCCTGTCCTGTATGAATTCTATGCATTATTCTTTGTAATTCTTGAAGATGGAGCTTCCTCTGGTAGCTCCTAAACCCTTCAGCAGTCTCTAGATCTAACCTTCAAGGCNACATTCCATGGGAACTGACACCCCTGAAGGCCTACCACAAACTTCNAGCTTCCATCTTGGTCTTTNCCTGTTAGCAGGTGGGAGCAAGAGGGAGGGAAAATCTGAATTATTCCCATTAACACAACTATTTAAACACATCCACGCTGGTGAGGCTTGAGGGTAAGCAGACTGACTACACAGGGCCACATTAGCCAGGATTCAGCTCAATGAGTCAGTGAAGCTGAGAAGAAAAACAAGTCTGGCAGGGAGGCCAGAAGATACAATAACTGAGGCATTCCAGAAGGGACATATGTGAGGAGGTGCTCATGCCAGGGGACCAGCAGGGCTCTGGGATGACTGAAACCAGCTGAGCACACCAAAGTTCCCTGGATGGCCTCGGCCTGGGCCAGACCACAGTGTCCCACTTCCTGCTGTGCAGGCTACAGTAGACAGCCAGGCTGGCAGCTGGGCACTGAATTCAAATTTGCAATAAATCAGCAAGTTCACATCTGTTCTAGCACTTCAAAAGAACGCTTCATGTGGTCCTAGTCATTTGGGGTTTAGAATAGCAACTTGGGTTAGGATAGTTACATTGGGTGTAGATAAACAGCTCCTGGACCCTTGGCTTTGACAGTCCANGTTTCAAATTCTTTTTCATCTATGTAACTATTCTAGCCTGTATTTTTGTTGATCCACTAGTCATAAAAAGGGCATCTATTAAGCTGAGGCAAATTCGTGGTATTATTTGATTGAGTATATTTTATGCAGAAGGAGAAAGTTTTGATTATTTGGCTAGATTATAGATCTTCCTCTCTTAGATACAGACCTCACAGAGAATAAAATACTTCAAATGTGTTGATGGACTCTCATCATGACCCTTTGGAACCAGCTTAAATCCTACTTGCTCTAACAATGATGTCTCCACTGGTCTTCCCTGTAATTCTACAGGTTATTCTCCCTACAGACTACGCATATGACTTTTCCATTGCTGGCTCTCTGTTTCTTAAGGACAGAGGGTGGTTCCCAACCATTCCAGTGTCTTAGGGCTTCTCTACCAGTACCACAATTTGACCTGATGAAAGGAAATTGGGTCACTGGGGATGTGCTATTGAAGGAGGTTGGGACCCTTGCCCCTCCCTCCCTGTTTGTTTCCTGGATGCCACAAGGTGTGCAGGACTCCTTCACTGTGCACTCTCATCATGATACACTATGTCACTACAGACCAAGGCAACAGGCCAAATGAACATGAAACTTAAAAAACTATGAGGTAGAAAACACACACACACCCACACCCACACCCACACACACACACAAAACCAATAACAACCCCCCCAAAAAACCTTTCTTCCTTTAAAGTTGTTAATCTCAAGTATTTTGTCACAGTGACAAAAATCTGATTAATATAGTGATAGGGACAATAGATGTTACAGACAACAATGGCACTCAAATATCTAATAACTTATACTGCATAGGCATCAGAATAGATTACAGTCAATGCCAACCCTGTGAAAAAAGACGTAGAGAGTGAAAACTCAGTCCCCTATGGCCAGGAATGTCAGCCCTGGCTACCTTAGTGCTGAGAAGCAAGATTCAGTAAGGACTGGGGCCATTCTGGTCAGTTCAGAGAAGGGATGATGTTTGGACTGAACCTGATGATGTGAGGAGGGAAGGGAAGCAGGGGTCATTAAATTAGTCATTGTCTTAGTTAAGGTTTCTATTGCTGTGAAGAGACACCATGACCATGACAATTCTTATAAAGTTTAATTTACACTTTTTTATTTAAAGTTTAATTGGGGGGCTTATATTTTCAGAGGTTCAGTCTATTATCATCATGGTGGGACATGGTGGCATGCAGGCAGACATGGTGCTGGCTACATCTTGAGCTGAAGGCAACAGGAAGTGAACTGAGACACTGGGCAAATCTTGAGCATAGGAGACCTCAAAGCCTGCCTCCACAGTGACACACTCCAACAAAGCCACACCTCCTAATAGTGCCACTCCCTATGAGCTTAGGGGGGCCAGTTACATTCAAACACTGCAGTCATTAATTAGTGGGATTCTGGAGTCAGCTGTGTGTGGGATGGGACTGAGAGGGAGGAATGGAAGAAGGAAATCAGTGAGGAAGCTTATCTAGGAGCTGAGCTCTGAGGTGAGGAGGATGGAGGGCTTGATATTGAGGGGAAGACTAAGATGAGAGAAAGGCAGGGGTGACTGAGGGTGGAGAGAACATACCTATGTCATACTGCTAAGGACCAAAGCACTTCATCCTTACCACAGATGGTTCAGGTGTGACTACAAGAGAAATAAAAGAATGATCAGTGTGAACCTTGGCTACTGAACCTTCGCTTCTCCCTTGAACATTAGTCTCTTATATTCAAACATGGAGGTTGGAAACCATTTTTCTGAAGACAGCTCCCTCACAGGAGCAGGGCCCACTGGATTCCAGAGCCCAGGGGCTCGCAGATTAACCTCAGCCTCTGGTTTGGGCCTGAGAGAGTGTTACAAGAGCACTGGTGTGGACCTCCCTGGAAGTTCTCTTCTTGGCAGGTTCCATCTGGAGAGTTATACCCTGCAAAAGCCCTTGTCCTTTACTGATGCAGCAAAGGTCAAGTGCCCTTTGGACCTGAGCACTCTGCCTGTGTTCTCCACCCAGCTGAAGTTCATGGAGAACTCAGAAGGCTCATAGAGCTATACTGTAAAACTGCCTTTCTGCAGTTTTCCCGTGAGTGTTAATGAAGCAGATGACAAAGGCATAGGATACATGACTGAGGCTATTTCAACTCCCACAAATGCCATGCCAAGAGGATGAGGATGAGGAGGAAAGTGAAATGGTAGGTGGTGGGGTGGCAGTCAGTATGTGGAAGCTCATTTTACAAATAACCATGAGGTGATCGAATAACCTTTTATAAACACACACACCACACAACAAGAACCTTTCTTTCTGTTCCAAATGATTGATAATTTAAACAGGAGACAATTGAAAAACTATATCTGCACATGGGGGAATGCTGAAAATAGAATTTACCAGAAGAAAGCATTTATAAGGCTGACATAAATTCCTGAAGTTGTAAGAGAGAAAATGAATGAAATGAATAATATAAAAATATTATTTTATGTTATTCTAAACTACTCCCTCCCCCTGCTTAAATATTGTTCTATCATAATACATCTTTGTGTTTACATTAAAAATTAAACTTGTAATTTTGAGACATATATTCACATGCAGTTGTAGGAAATACTAGAGTGGGAACTTATATAAGTTTTACAAGTTCCCATTGTAATAATGTTATAACCATGACATTGACACAACCCACTGATCTTGTTCAAATTTCCCAGTTTCACTGCTGGTAATGTATTCTTCAGTGCATCGGGGCAAGTGNAGATTCATCTGTGTGCCATCACAGACAGGGTGCAGACCAACTCTTTCCCCACAAGGCTTTCACGTTACCTTTTATGATCACATCTGCCTTCCTTCCACCCAGTTCCCCTACCTCTGGCTTCTGTGGATCACTAACCCCTTCTCCATTCTGTGACTTGTCATGACAAGAATCTTTACAAANATGAGACCATATAATGTGAACCTTTTGGAATTCACCATTTCACTCCACCCAATTCTCTGCAGATCCATTTTGAACATCGCGTTTATCAGTAATTTGTATATTTGAGGAGATGTTTTGATGATTTGTATACAAGATCATAGATGAAATATCAAAAACGTAGAAACAAACTACACATTCTTTAGTAGAGGGGCTTTCACAAATAATTATGGCAATCCACTCCGGAAAGTTCTAGGCAACCATTACAATAGTTAGATGTTTATGAAGGGAAGGGAAGAAGTTTTGAGACAGGTGATCACGGAGACATGGAAGACAAGCTCATCCCAGCAGCGTTTTAGATAAATGTTCCAATTGATCAGTAGGTAAAATCACACACAAAGGAGTCTGCTTACAAACAGGATTATACATGTTAGAAACTCACCTCCATGGAGAGTAGGAGCCTTCCTGGGGAACACTGGTGCTGTCTGAATGCATTTTAGTGCTATGACTAGTCTCCAGGATGCTACTGCACCAGGATGCTGTTCACACTCTATTTAGTGCTATGAGTAGTCACCAGAATGCTACTGCACCAGGGATGCTGCTCACATGCTACAGGACAGCAAATAATTATCTACTACTGGTTTAGAAGATCCTGGTTAAAGAGTTTTGACCTGGCCTTTCTGGAATGGTGGCACACATGAGCCCAATTTGCTTCACAGCATCACATTCCGATTGGTAGCACGTGAGCTGTAATCNCAGAAGCCAGCTGCCAGGGAAATGCTCATCCAACAAGAAGCTCTCATCAGNTTGCTTTGACCAAGTCTGTCATTCTGCTGGTTGGAAAACACTGGCTATCTCTTAGCAAAAGCCTCATCTGTATAGGAATATATGTTTTGGTTATAACAAATCATGTGCTTCTACAAATGGAAAAAGAACCCTAAATGGCAACAGATGTAGCTTAGTGCTGACTTAAGAAGGTGGCGAGGACCCCTATAGGACAAGCCATCCTGCATACTTTCCACTCCACTCANCCTTCAGACCAAATGTTTGCAAATTGGAAAGTAACGGCCACTGCTGTACTTGTTATGATAAACCAGAAAAACAGGCTTCGGCTTAATGCATCTATCATTGAGCCATAATTAGCTGTGGTGCTTGGACCTTCCAGGGCCTACAGTAAGATAAATAATATTTATGGTTTCCTCAATGTATCAAATCATTGCTTATAAAATGCAGCGTCCTCTGAATTGCTGTGTCTGTCAGCGTGTCCACCACACTGACCGCCACTCACTCTGGCCTGGGATGGGAATGTTGGAGACTGACTCTCACCACAGATGTCAAAGCATTTAGCAATGTCTCAGGCCTCTGCCGACTCCTAGCCAGGCCCTTACCCACTGTTTAATATGGCAGTGTAAGCTCTGGGTGCAGTTGGGGAAGGGTGGCCTTAAATATACTGAGTAATCTCAGAAAGAAGGGAGGGTGCATGGACACAGAGGAGTTCACCCAAGGTCAAGGAAGAGCTGTGAGATGCCAGCACTTTCCATCTGCGGGAAAATGATGCCTTTTCAAAACCTTTCCCGAAGAGAATTTGCTAAAATCTCATCAGTGAAGAAGTGAACAAAATTATGTAGAGAAAAAAAAATTCAGCCATCCCTAGAGGAACGCCTCCAAGACACAGACTGAATCATTTGGGGTTATAGCAACAACAAAGCCAGTTTCTATGGCTGTCCATACAATAGGAGAAACACCCATATCTGAAACTCCAGGAAGCAAGATGAGTTTCAGAATTCAGGATTCTCAATATTTTAGGAATGTGGTAGAGTGAATGCTTGTTACACTGTGAAACCTGCATCTGGACTCGAGGTGTAAGACCACAGGGATGAGGGATTACACACTCATCATAACCTCAGTGCNGCAGAGTAAGATTAAAATGCTATAACCAATAAGGTTGTGCTCGGTACTGATAGATTGTATACTAGCAATAACAGTGGTTATTATTATTATGGATTTTTCTTTTACTTTGTGTGTGGGGGGAGTGGTGGGGCTTACAACTATGCAGATGCAGGGAGGCCAGAGGAAGATGGCCAATGTCTTACTCTATCCCTTGATGCCTTTTCCCTGTGAGACAGGATGTCTTACTGAACCAGGATCTAAGTTGGTGGCCAGTAAGCCTCAGTGATGNCCTGTCTCCATCCCTCACAGCACTGGGGTTGCAGACACATGCCTGATCATGCCTAGCTATTTATGAGTGCACTGGGAACCAAACCGAAGTCCTCACACGTGTGCAGCAAGCATTCTTACCCCACTTAGCCACCTCTCTAGCCATAGACTTTTGTTACTGAAAACAGTAAGCTATGATGATAACCATAACATTACCATAAGAAGCAAAATTCACCTGAACTAGCCCTTCCCATATCTTTTGTTTGGTTTTTCTTTCCCTCTCTCCCTCATGGAGAAATTTGACCATAAAAAGTCCCATCACGTTAAAAAGTCACTCGAATGTTTAGCTTGAACCTGCTTTAGTTACCAGATGGGCTCTTTTTCTTCTTCTATGTAGAAGGACTTTTCTTTAAAAAGATAAAATCCAAAACTGACACAAAAATGGTGAGCTGAGCAGCCAGCCTCTTTCTTGCCTTACATTGCTGCAGGCATCTCTCTCAGCAGCCCTGTGTTCTAAACCACAGTGGTTCTCATGACTGGGAATCCATGCGCCTACAGCCTGGACTGAGTCACAGGCTTCAGTCATCCCAGCATGGGGTCCAGGCCAAGTCATGGTAAAGTGGTACAAAGAAAAACCCAGACACAGCACAACATAAAGAAAAACACAAAAACCTCAAAGCAGCCAGTGACCCATATGTCAGCAGGCCTCCTATGCTGTTCCTCTGTCCCTCCTCTGACACCTCAGATACTCTTAGCACACTCCAAATCTCTGCCTTCCCCGCCTTGTCTTTATCTGTTTTTTAAAATTTCAACTGTTTCAGCTACTGGCTGCTTAGTGTTATAAGCCAACCATTGGAGGAAAGACACTTCTACAGGAGGACACCAACAAATTTCATCCGTATAGCCTGTTTACATCCATTTCCAAATTTAAACATCTGTTTCTTTGATTAGCAAGTTCTATCTGAGATTCAGGCAGGAGCCATATTCCTGCACTGTCTTGCCTCTTCTGATCCGGGACTCTCCATATGAAAGACCAAGACAATGGTCTTGCTGAAATACTAAGTCCTATAGAATTGTCCTCCAAAGAGAATCACCTAGACAAATAATTTAAAAGAACAGCTAAAAACNTGACTAAAGAATTGAAGGACTTCAAAAAGGACAGATCAACTCCTTCTTGAAGTCTAAGACAAATACCTGAGTACTTGTCTAGCATGCAAAAGTCCTGGGTTTGATCCCTAGTACTGAGAGAGAGAGAGAGAGACAGAGACAGAGACACAGAGAGACAGAGACAGAGAGAGAGAAGAAGAAGGAGAAGGAGAAGAAGAAGAAGGAGAAAGAGAAGGAGAAGAAGAAAGAAAAAAAAGAAAGGAAAGAAGGAAAGAAGGAAAGAAGGAAGGAAAGAAGAAAGACTGGTTATGTCCATCACACTTGCAATATAGCAGCATTTGAAAGGCTGAGGCAGGAGGATTGCTCTGGGTTCAAGGCCAGCCTAAGCTACCTAGTGAGACCCATTTTAAAAATGAAAGAAAGGAGAGAAAGTAGACAAATATCACTGCTAATTGTTCTTCTATGAAGGCAGTTTGCTCTGTAGCAGACATCTCTAAAGCAAGTGCCATGGCTCATAGGTGTTTGAGGTGTTCGGGAAAATGCAAAATGATTTCCTGCTTAAACTAGTTTGTGTTTAGCTTTGAGCAAAATCAATATATTTCATTAATATAGAATCCTTTTTCTACCTTTTAATGAGCTAATTTGCATTATGAGTCTNCAACAAGGATATGAGTTTAGGGGAACTCCCAAGACTATTTGAACATGGAAACTCTTCCTCTTGTCAATAAATATATTATCTCATGGGACAAGGCTGTCCGTGAGCACATTAACTTCATAGTTTTCCTGAAAGAAAACCATGTCAAGACAGCTGGCCTTCCAAGACAGCCTTGATTGTACTTTTTTCCTTCCTCCTTGTTGGCTGTTAAGNGCAGAAGTGGGCATCTGATCCCAGGATGACCAAAGTCATGGACTGGCTAGAACCTAGAAGCACGGACTGGCCAGGCAATTAGAAAGCATCAAAGACCTCTTGAAGCCAGANAGCCCTAGAGTGGATCAGTCAAGTGTGGTCCTGAGAGTGTGTGAGGCAGAGTGANCAGAGGGAAGAGAGATGAGGCTGACAAGGTATGTGGTATACTGTGGACANAGATGGAGGACACGAGTCACCACNAGGGAGGTTAAGTGCTCTNGTGTGGTTACTGGCAAACTCTCCTAGATTACCATTGCCTGGAATCTTCCAATTGACTTTCACCATGCTCAGCTGTGCACATTCTGAGACATTTCTGATCTTGCTATAGAGACTTTTCATTAAAATTCTCTTGTGACCCAATGTATCCTTCCAAAAGATTCCATTATAGTTTGAAGTAACCTGGCAACTTGGTATCACAGACCTGTAAAGTCTAATGAAAGCTTCTGGTTTAGTCTCAATTTTTTTTCTTAAAAAAAAAAAAAACTTTTTCTCCTTAATGAAAAATTAATACATAGAAAAAAATTCAAAAGTCTACTTGAGTACGAATCAAACAATAAAAATACTTAGAAAACCACGTAAATTTTTCCATGTATCTGTGTGGATATGCTTGTCTATCTGTGTAATTGTGGATGTGAATATGGAGCATGTGTTATAAGCTGTCTTGTATTTTTTTTCCTTTTCACTATTGTAAANGTCTTTTCCTTGTTATCATCACGTATTTAGTAATTGCATCATACTATTATGTGTCTAATAAATTTCCAACACTGGACATTTTGGTTATTTATTTATTTATATTTATTTATTTTGCTATCANTATATAATAAGTTGGAGGTAAATTTTTCCACAAACTCCTGATAACCTCTCAGGATAAAGCCCTAATTGCTGGAGGAAATTACTGGATCAAAGTGTATGCAGCTGTCTCTTATACACATCTAGATGTGTATAAGAGACAGGGGTAAGTTCTCCCATGGGGGGACAGCTAAGCCTGGTACATTCAGTTGAGGCAGGACCAAGCCCCTCCCCATTTTATCAAGGGTGAGCAAAGTGTCTGACCATAGGTAATAGGATCCAGAAAGCCAGCTCATGCACCAAGGATAGATCCTGATCCCACTGCCAGGGACCCCTCAAATGGACCAAGCTACACAACTGTCTCACTTATGCAGAGGGCCTAGTCCAGTCCCATGCAGGTTCCACAGCTGTCGGTATAAAGTTAGTGAGTTCCTATGAGCTTGGTTCAGTTGTCTCTGTAGATTTCCCCATCATGATCTTGACTCCCCTTGCTCACATAATCCCTTTTCCCTCTCTTTGACTGGACTCCTGGAGCTCTGCCCAGTGTTTGGTTGTGGATCTCTGCATCTGCTTCCATCAGTTACTGGATGAAGGTTCTATGATTAGGGTGTTCACCAATCATTTTGTTATTTATGGGAAATTTCCTTCACAATGTTTGACCTAATTAATACACCAATCTAACAGTTCCTTATAGACAAAAGGACAAACCTTCTTTGCATAGCTTGTCTTTAGGGCTTTCCTCTGTCTCCTACAGAATAGCATCTGATTTCCCCACTGGTATCTCTCTCCAGGCAGCCTCTGAGTCCTCTTGAGTTATATTGAGTAGGGCAGGAGGACTGAGGCATCTCCTTTCAAGTAAGAAGACGTAAGTTGCATTCACATGTATGACCAAGAGATCAGTGCACTGGGATTTCAAAATATTTTGTGGGATGACCTTCTCTTGTGCTGGATGTCACCACNTTTCCTTCATCTCCTCAGAGTGCTAGGAATGAAGATGTGAAACTGATTTTTGGAGGGATTTGGGTCCATGTGAAGTAATCATAGTAGAGTTTGTCAAACTCCGGGGACTGAGGGAATAATCCACATGAGTGGTCCTCACTTCAGAAAAGTGGTCTCCTGTACTTCCTTTGGATGGGTAATTTGCTAGGAAAAATCACCAAGTGCCCGAAAGGCACAGTAATGGTTGGGTACAGAAATGGGTACAGTTTAACAACAGTGAAGGAAAAGCCATCCAGGGAGAGGGCCCGGGGATCTAGCCGCCAGCCATTATACTACCAGCTATTCTCATCCCGTGGATCCAGGAATGACATTATCTTCTCCTGACCAAATTGTTTGACACCAGGCATGATGTTATTAACCAAAGGAGTTTACTGAGACATTGATGTCTAGAGTTTTATTGGGGTGGATGATGTATGTGTGGCTGATTTTGAGCCTTTCTCTGAGGTTGGTCATGACCTTTCATCTACAGTTTCTCTGCAAGTGGGAACTGCTGCAGCATTGTAACCACACTGATGGACTCTGGAGGCCACCCCCCACCCGAGACAGACGTTGGTGAGTGAGTACATTAGCACTGACTGGCACATCTGTGGCTGTGGTGTCCAGAATTTCTGAGCAGCAGTGGGTTTCCACTCTGTCAGCTTCACCCACATTCTCTCTCTTAAGTCCAACTGCTTTCACTTGGAGTTGCGACCACAGCAATCTCAAGATTTTATTCCAGTGCAATCTTAATTATAANTATCAGTAACATTCATATCACACTTCACACAATCAAACACAGGCTACAGAGATGCTGAAAAAGGACAAAAGGGTCATAGCATTTAAAATGCAATACAAAGAGTCAGTACAAATGCAGAGTCAGAGCACGCAGTTGGACACTGAGGTAAAGAACAGTGACATTGAGGCAAGGGGTTCAGAAGGGAGCTTCAAAGTAGGCAGCACCTGCTGCAGGGAGAGTCGCACTATGAGCTGAACCCTTGCGAGTCAGTTACTTGGTGATCTCCAGGGCAGAGGCCATGGCATATATTCTAGAATGGCCATGTGACCAAGTATGCCTGTGCTGTCTTACAGTCTAGGTGTCTCTCCTTTTATGTGTCCCAAGTGAGGGACTGTGTCATTTGTTGTTCTGGAATGTCTGTCAGCTCTCAGGTGACATTTTTTATTAGCATAGAGAGGTCACTTATCCTGCTGAGCAGATGGTGGCTCTTTGCATGTAGAGTCAAAACNTGGAATCATTCTTCCTTGGCATTTGTTTCCAAAATGGAGTGACTCAAGGCAAGGGAATCTGTAAATCTAGACCAATAAGTCCCTCTCAGGTGGACATGTCAGGATCTGAGACATTACTAACTCACAGCAGAGGCCAAAAGTCAGGCTGCTCTTTTGGCTAAAGTTAACTCTTTTCTATGCAGTGAAATAATTACAGGTTTCAGGAATCATNTAGGCCAGTTTTGACAGGATCCTCCNTTCCATATTCTATCGTGTTTTCGGAAGTTCTCTGTTCATCTTGACCCTTTTAATCTCATTTGTAAATACATAGTATTTCTTATCTAGGCAGCCCTTGGAAATGTGGAATTCCCCTAGTTTCCTACAAGGGAGACTCACCTCTTTTGGATTTGCCCTAGTCACACCAGTCTGAGCACAGGAAGCCTGCCTCCACCCCCACTTTTAACCTAAAAGGCCCTTACANGCATAAGAAGATGCTTTCTTCAAAACAAAGCAATATATTCCAAATATCCACTCCTGTAAGGAGACAAATACTGAACAAAACTGTCATCTAGAGGTTTCTACACCCAGGAAAGCTATCTTCACAAACGAAAGATGAAGACAATCTCAAGCACAAAAGTGGGGTGGCTTTACTTCCCTTTGTCCCTCCCTAAGGAAACTTCTTAAGGATGCACTTCAGGATTACGGGAAATGGTGAAGGAACATAGGCGCTGTAAGAAGAAAGGTGGACAACNGACAAACAAGCAGTGGACAAAATCNAATCCCATGGACAACATGCTTTTTCAAATCTAGGTGTGACTGCTTTTGTGGAAAGTGGGGTTTTCTTTACCTAATGTCTTGCTCTGTGAGAGCAGCAGAGGGAGATCTCAGTCAGTCACGCTGGTGACCTTTTCTCTTAGGACCTCACAGTGCTCTCCTCTAGGTACCTTTTCAGAGTTCACCCCTCTCATCTGAGTCATCAAATCAAACATCTCTTGTCTTTCAGCGGGTCAGGAGAGTAACAGCTACCTATGGATTATTGCATGATAAGCACTGAGCAAAAACATAGAGATGAAAGATGGCCTTTGAACAAATTGCTTTCCAACTTGAGCGCTCTTACTTTAAAAAAAATTATAGTTCTACATTGCTTACAGTTGTGGCTGCTTAATCTTTTAAATCCAAAAAAGCTATTGTGGACAACAAAATAAATCCTAGAGTGTGGCTTAGTGAATGAAGAACCAGGATTCTGTCTGGACTCCAGGGTTTGGCGGCTCAGCAGGGCTTGGAGCCCTTTCCTTCCAGGTAGAGACATGGAAACTCAGGGAAGCACCACAAACCAGTTTCAGTCAAATGACACGCTGTGCAGAAGCCCTGCCCACAGGGCTCACAAGCTTTTCCAGCTTCAGAGCCAGCGTCTGCTTCGGAACCTCTGCTTCTCGTGACTTTCGTGAAGCTCTCTTGCTTTCCTAGGCCTGTTCGGATTGGTGACAGCAACCACCACGGGGCTGCTAGCATTTCAGCTGGTTCACATTCCTTCTCCAGAAAGTGTTGTGATCAGGTAACCACCATGTCTGGAAAAAAGCATCTAGGGAGACATCAAGCCAGGACACGTTCATTTCAGGTTGATTTTTTTTTCTTTTCTTTTTTAAACAAATGGCTGGGCTTTCAAGTATTTGAATTGGTCCCCAAAGCTTTTATTCTGTGATTTCTCTTTCCTAACAGGTTAGCAATGGGTAAGAAGAGAGCTAAGGCTGTAAGAGCTATAGGAGTGTTGACAGCTTGAGAGGAGTGAGGCTGTTGCCTCACAGATGATCACGTATACGAGAAGAGGGGATAATGGTGCATCTTTATGTTTGGAAGCATTTCTGAAGGCTCTGCATGGAGATTTTCTTTTGCTAGTGGTAGACACATCTGGAAATGTCTCAGAAAGTTAAAGTTCTCTCGCACTTGCAAATTCTGTTTCTTCTGAGGGATGGTGAGCAGTCCCTGGTGTCACTTCAGTNAGAGCATGTATTTTTCTTCTATTCAAGGGGCTGCAGTTTGTCCTGGGTCAAGAATGGNAGGGTTTGTGGCC
Organism: Neotoma lepida; assembly: GCA_001675575.1. Lineage (NCBI taxonomy): Eukaryota > Metazoa > Chordata > Mammalia > Rodentia > Cricetidae > Neotoma > Neotoma lepida. Next base: position 41,397 of record LZPO01087253.1, on the reverse strand, counting down.
CAATCTCTAGCTTTTCCAGAATGTTCACATGGCTAGGCACTCTGGTTAAGATAGATGCTGTCACTTGCCAGCAGGCTTGTGTCCGCACAGATGTAAAACCTAGACCCTCACTTGCCTGTCAGCATCTGCCTGGTGGNTTTTCCAGGATGTTTACCCCATCTCCCTCTCTTGAGTGACAACCTTGGAAGGTTTGATGGAGGCATTTTTGCTGGTCAGGGACTTTTCTTTGGCTTCTCTTTAAAAACNGAGGCTGTGGAGACATTTCTCCTTGTTGGTTTTATGNTGCATGTAGATGGGGAGCAGAGAAGCTGTCCTCCAAATGAAGCAGGGTGCAGGAAGTCATGCAAGTTCACGTTTTAAGCTGAGCCTGACTGAACAAGAGACAGTGAGAAACACTAGGTAATCAAGTGGAAAGAAGAACAAAAGAAGCGATACCCGGTGATAAAACCCAANCACAATGACACTTCCCGACTCCTGGAACGGGAAAGCATCTTCAAAACAGTATGTGACTTCCTGCCTTACAGATAATCGTAGGGATAACAGCCTGGCCGGATGCTCTGGGGAGCTGTGCTGGACCTGGAGCCCAGCTCTAGGAGATCTAGGGTTTGACAGTGGNGTCTCATCCCCCATGTAGCAGCCTTGGGGACATTTACTCTTGAATCATCTGGGATGCTTTTCTGCTCACAGGCAGTCTCCTCATGCTCTGCCAATGGCTCCTGAGGACATGGCTCCAACTCAGCCTTTCCTTCTATAAGAGTTTACTTTCATTATTTTATATTTCTGATATTTTGGAGACATGTTCCTGCTCTGTAACCTAGGCTGGCCCAAATCCTCCTGCCTCCTTCTCCCACATAAATCCTAAATTCCCACCTTAACGTGTTTTCCTTGAAATAAAGTTTCTCGATGTAGACCAGACTCACTTCAAACTCACTAAGGACCCTCCGACTTTCCTTATCCATTGAGTGCAGAGACACCAATGTGTTACCATGTGAAACAATGTTCTGTTCTTCTTTTTTTCATTTTGTTTGCTTAATAACATTTAATGATTACTTTTTTTTTCACACTGCCCTAAGTTCAATTTAAAACATCCATGCAGGAAATAGAGAAAAACTAAATAATAGCACAGGAAACACATCCATGCAAACCTAGGAAAGAGCCAGTGTCACGGGGGCAGGAGGGGAAGATGCCATAGCTGTCTTGGGTTAGAGGAGANAGAAGGTCATTAATNGCAAGCTACTTTCCAGCCACTCTGAGAGGCCGGAACAGAACACAGACATCAAAGATGCCCTTCAGACACCTGGGAAAATGTAAATATGGTTGGGATAATTATCCATCTTCTCAAGCAGNACCAGAACATGAGTGTTATTCATGTAGGAGGGTACCTTCATCTCTAAGCCCAGTGTGAGGGCATGGGGCTAGTTGATGCAGGAAGATGTCAACAGAATCTGGATGTAAAGGGACAACATCTAGGAACTGCCTCACTGTCCTTCAGCTTTTCTCTAAGTTTGAAATTTTTTCATGATAGAAGTCAGAAACCAAGCATAAATAAATAAAATAAATAAATAAAAATGAATAAAAACAAACCCAAATACAGATGACAAAAATAGCAGCAAATTTACTNTTATGTTTTAAGCTTTTCTTGAAACTGTGGTGCTTATTTATATTAGTGTGTGTTTTACATGTGTGTGTGTATGGTTTTTTCAATCTTTATTTTATGTGTATGGGTGNTTTGCCTGAAAGTATACATGTAAACTANATAGGTGTAGTACCTGAAGAAGCCAGAAGAGGACATCAGATCCTCTGGGATTGGAGTTACAGATGGTTGTGAGCCACCATGTGGGTGTTGGAACCAAACCCAAGTTCCTTGGAAGAGCAGCCAGTGCTTCTAACCGCTTAACTAGATGGAGCCATCTCTCATCCTATGCATGATTTCTGTTGTTATTGTTTTGCTAGAGATTAAAATCAGGGCTTGCTCAGGCCTCCAGGCAAGGGCTGTAACCACTGAACTATATGCAACCACCCCAACCATACTAAATTAAAAAAAAAAACATTTTTTTGAGATGGGGTTCCCCTGAGTTATCCAGGCTGCCCTTGATTTCTGGTCCTCCTGAGTTAGTCTCCCATTTAGCAAGAATCATAGGTTGGTGTCATGAGGTCTGACAATATTTTATATGCTTTTAATGTAATAGTTTTAGTTGTTATAATCATACTCTATTTTTTTCTCAGGGTTTTCTCAGGGTTTGTTTCAAAAAATTAAGCACATGACCTCCAACATCCATCTGATAGTCAATACTTGACTTCTGTTCCTTTTGGCCAACCACCATCCAGAGCAGACTTCAATACCTAATACAGTGCAAATGTTGTGGAAATAATTGCCAGACTGTTTAAAGAATAACAAGAAAAATCCTACATGGTCAATATGTATATATATGTGTGTGTGTGTGTGTGTGTGTGTGTGTGTGAAGTCTGACTAAAGAAGGTTTTATATGGAAAAATTTAGTGAGCTGATATTAAATACATAAATGTGAACATATATGTAGTCACATACACATGATATCATGGTATGTTAGTTACTGTGTGTGTGTATAGTTTTATAGGGAGACAGGTTTTGTGGGCCAATACTATGACTATATATTTTAATCAGGTATCTCTTTTTGTGTGTGTGGACTAAACTATGTCCCCACTACCTNAGAATGTAACTATATTTAGAGATAAGGCCTTTGTGGAAGGAATAAAGGTAAATTGGCTCATATGGTAGGCCCTAATCAAATATGATTGTCATGCTTACAAAAGTATGAGACAAAAAAAAAAGTATGAGACTAAGACACAAATTCACACAGAGGAAAGATCATGTGAGGACAAGGGGAAGATGGCCATGTGCAAGCCNGAGAGGGAGGACTCAGGAGAAATTAACTCTGCTGACACCTTGGTCTCAGAATTCCAGACTGCACAACTGTGAGAAAGNACATTTTTGTGGTTGAAGCCACCTTGTCTGTGGTGATTTGTTATGGTAACAGCAATAAACCAATGGACAGCTAGAATCCTGCTGACTGACTTTGCTAGTCCGTTATTCTCCTTGTCTTCCTCCTCAGGTTCTGCATTCTTACCAACCATGATCTGACTTCTGACTTCTTGATCAGAACTGGAAGGGATAAAGTTGGATATCCGGTATCAGGATCCTTACAGGATCAGGCCAGTGGCTGGACTGTGTGAATTGGGAGGGTGAGATGGGCTAAGTTGATGGATCGTGGTGGTTTATGTGACAGTAGAAAGATGCAATCCCCACTCACAGGCTCAACTCAGATGTTTTCATACCCTGTTCCAGCCCAAAGATATGTCCTTGCCTGGACTGTTGGGCAGTGACAATCCTTGTACCAGCACAGCTTAGATCTTATTTACTGCAAAGGGCACAAGCCAACAAGTCTTGTCTTATGGACCTCATAAGCCCACTCCTACATTCTCTTCTTAGTAAACTGCACACACAATGAGTATTCAAATTTATCTGGAAATCATAGTTGTCAGATTATATGTTTTATGGCTGCTGTTTATCTTGCAGTGCTGGGAATTGATGGTTATCTATATTTTTGAAAAACACATTCTTTTTAAATTATGAAAGTGCAGCATTAATTTATCATATATTTATTTATTAGACATTTCCTTTCTCCTAGGAGCCCTCCAACATTCTAGCTCTGGGGCTTGTGTGATACTCTCTTGCACACACACCACACCCCTTCTCCCAGTTTCTCCTAGCAGCTCTATGACTTCCAGCTAAAAGGATTTAAGGAAGGAGGGACCCCCATCTCACAGTATCTGAAGTGGTTACACAGCAGGCCTGTGTATACATATTAAAATTCTCCTAGTTGTGTTAGCAGCTGTTGCAACTGAAAAACTCAGCAAACACTTTCTGTGTAGTTTATTGGGCTCCATATTGGTCCAGCAGCATTGGAATCTTAGTTACTGCCTTAGCCTGATGCTAGGCCAATCTCCACATGTCACAGGCTGGTAATTTGATCTATAGCCTCCTTGAAGTGAGTTTGCACTGAACACAGAAATTGTGGTGTTTTTTTTTTTCTTTTTTTCTCTCTCTCTTCTTGCCAAGCACTAAATGGACTTTTATGTGTGTCTTTCTTCCCCGTTACAAAATCATGGCTTGATATCAACAAAAATATTACATACCTCCTTCTGAGAGTTTCGTGTCTTTTCCTTGGACTCACTGCCATGCATCTTATGCAGTAAGCTCTCTAGTCCCCTGGGCAGCTGCCTCCCACTGTTCTCCTGAGAACTTCAGCCAGAGAGAGACAGGCTTTAAATTTGCTGGGCCTAAGAAAACACAGGGAGGCCAGTGACAGAGAGGTCTTCCTAAGACCTTTCCTTCAGCCCCAGGGATCTGCTGTTTCTTGCCTTTCTTATCATTGCTACAAAGTTTGGATGTTTCCAATCTCCCATGGCAGTGTACAAGTTCAGGAAGCAGTGACTGACTGAAAGAGAGCTGGAGCCTACCTGCTCTTCCTCAGTGGCTGGGACAGAGCTATGGCCAGGGGGTGTGTCTATTGATGGTGACACTACAGCAGGAGACCGACTCTTCCTGTGAGTTCTAGCTGCTGACGTCTAGACAGTGGCAGACAGGTTTTTCAATCATGACCTGCTTTCCAATTGTCTGCATGATGCTAGACTTGCTGGCATCTAGGCCAGNGTTTCATAGGGTCTGAGGCAGCATCCCACAGATGCTGCCTTTCTTGTACCAATGCCTTAGCCCAGTGGAAATACCCAAGGTCATCCAGCCACAGTCATGTGCTGTTGGGGGACTGAAAATGTATTTGTTTTTCATTAAAGATAATTTGTCAAGCAGTTAGGGATGTACATACAGGTAATGCCGGGAATGGTACCATGAAGGAAAGATCAACTATCTGTCTTCAGGGTCATTGGAGTTCTTGTGACTTTGTTTTGTGAGAATTCTCCTCATTCTCCTGCCTCAGACTCACAAGTGCTCAGATTACCCCTGTGCACCATCACACTCAGGCTCTTGTAATGCTTTAAAGGAGAACCCAATGCTTTCTTCTNAGATCCATCAAAGCTTATTTGATGTGAGCCCTGGGATGCCTGAAATCATTCTGGTTTAGATTATGACTGTTTATGACTGGTAAAATTTGTCACAAGTGTATTGGATCTTAGGTTTGGGGCCATCGGTCCATTCGGGAGACCACATGCATAAAACCCCAACCATGGTGACACGCTTCTGTTTTTTTTTTTTTCCCCAGAATAACTCCGAGATCTTGACTTTGATGTCCCTAAGGTAAATCCTCCAAAGAATTAATGGACTTTCTAGATAATAGAGTTGAAAGATTAAAAAGTCTTTGGAAGGAAGAATCTCTGATGTGTGTGTAAAGGCGACCACACACTACTGAAACATTTCCATGTCTGGTAAAAACCAGTCAATCCACAAATATTTATAGAATGCCTTCCACGATCAAATTCTGGGTGCAAATTGTGTGTGAGAGCAATTTCATCTGCAGAAGGGGCTCACATAGAGTGGCAAGGCCAGAGCCATGTGTGAGGACAGCTGTACAGTCCTATGTGCTGAACACGGAGCTCCTGTCATGATTTGTACTCAGTGGTGTGGGGTCTAGTTTATGAAATGTCATGGTTTATTTGGATGGCCAGAAACTTCTGGAATGTTTTTTGTTTGTTTTGTTCTCTTTGTACTGGGAATTGAACCTAGGGCCTCATGCATGCTAGACCAAGTACTTTGTNCCTGAGCTACATGTCCAGTCCTNGGTGTNCTTATTCATTGGCTCTCCTATTTCATATACATGTATGAATGGGAGCTTTGTGGGATCCACTTCGGGATTAGTTTTTTCCCCTTCTTTGTAAAATTGTAATTGGTTGTCTAAAAGCGATTTTGAAGATTTTAAATACTTACATGTATATCAAGATGAACCTTTGCTGTGAATGAATCTGGGTATTAATATTAGCTACATTTCATTGGGTGATCATGGTGACTCAGGCTCTATGTCAAGTCGCTAAGATGCACTAGCTTATTTAATTTATGACTTACCCACCTCTAGTAAGCCCAATGTACCAATGAGGAAACTGAGGAAAAGTTACTCAGCTTGCCTAAGACTGCTATGAACAACTCCTTATTCTAGAAGCTCAGCTTGGTCCCCGGAGGCCNAATTCTCCAACTTTCATTCTGTATCATGAGTTTCACAAACTGAAACGTNGGACTCACTGAGGATCATGGGATGACATTTCAGGAATATTTAATTGAGCTGTACATCCAACCACTCCTAGTTTATAGTGTAGTTTCTTCAACATTGTTTCCTTAAGGTAAATGCAGGAGTAGTCACTGGGCAGCAAAGGTCTCCAAACTAGCTAAGTTGGCCAGGGACAACTTCCCTAGCATTGGAATTTTAGCCAAGAGGGAAGCTGGCATTGTCACTCCCTTCCTGGCTTCAAGGACCTTAAAAACATTCTGGATGCCCCAGAANGTATCTCAAGCATGTATGGTCTGAGAGGGTCAGGTCAGGCTGGGGAGGGAAGGTCAGAGGATTGATAGCTTAAAGACTGAGAGACCTCTGTGGTGTTCTGTGGCTTTAGAATCTCAGTGTTATTGCCTCCACAATGGAATTGGCATCAATACATGTGCAGTTGGTGTTGNAAGCACCGCATCAGGCAAACATGTGGATGGGGTGTGTGAGCTGTTGTTTTCACAGAGGTACTTATTGTTCTTTGCTGGATAGTGGCTAATTCTATGCCATCCTTTATTTCTAAGGAACTGCTACAGTTCTCTAGTGTTTGGTCTTAGGATCTTGGAAGAAAATAGATGGTTCACTTATGCTGAAAAGAATTTAATGAATAACCTTTACAAAGGCATNCCGAGAATTTAGGAAAGGTGACAGGGGATGATGTAGTACATGACCTGGGAGCCTTTAGCAGTGCTAAGCCAGAGGACAGCAGGGAGTGAGGGGATGTTGGGCAGAACCTAGGGAAAGTTTTGGGAGAGGCCTTTGGTGGAGGGATTCAAGAAACTCCAGAAACCTATCCTAGAGAGGTCTTGGGGGAAGCTCCCAATCTTGTGCAGGAGCACCCCATTGGTTGACTCCAAAGGGCAGTCTAGTGAAGGTGTGCACTTGGAGAGGAACGCTCAGCTCTAGGGCAGAGGGTAGGTGAAGACGTTGGGACAAACAGCAGCTATCCAGCACAGTCTCACGCTCTGTCCTATGTTAAGCAGTGCCCTTTTCGGCTTTCTCGAACTTGGTCCAGTGCAAACTGAAGTTGTCATTGGAGACTCCACCCTTCTGCATTTTCACTTCACTCTTCACCTCAAGTTCCCTGACATCCTCTGGCTTCTCTGAATCTCCTTGTGGAAAATATTANTACAAGANATTAGTGGTGGAGCTGGATCATGTGTCGTTTCCACTNTCAGTCCGTNGAGGAGCCTGTCTACTGAGTTCANTAGTGGCTTCACTAACTCTCATCCCTACCAGGGCTGCATCAGGGCCCCTTCCCCTGCATCCTTACCAGAATTAATTATGTCTCGAATTCTTGGTGATAGCTTCTGTGGCTTGTGTGTAACAGGATCTGTGTATCTCTGATCTGTGTTGTTTGCTGGTTGAAGATGCTAAGTTTTTTTTTTTTCCCCATACATTCATTGGCCGTTTGTGCTTTTGACAAATGTCTGCTCAGTGTTAGAGTATGATTCCACCATGAAGAAGAATAGACTCACGTTATTTTCTGGAAAGGAGGGGTAATGGGGATGGTGGGGAGTCACAGCCAGGAGGATTCTGCATTCCATGTGGTTCCCAGGCAGATGGTCTTAGCCTGGGTAAACCACTGNGTTTCTGACAGCAGTTATATACACTAAGGATTGAGATAAATTGTAAAATATGTGTCAAGATGAACATACAGGCTTTCTTAGGCAGGTAACATATTGGTCTTTCTTTCCTGTGGGGCAAGGGAGGGGGAGAAAAGCATTCTAGGCTGAGAAGATACATCAGTGGGCAAATGCTTCAGTCCAAACAGGTCAAGTCTGATCTAAACTGGTCATGCCTAGTTTGAATTGGTCAAGTCTAGTCCTTCCCAGAAAAAAAAACTACGAAAAAAAAAAAAAGCAAAACAAAACTAAAAAAACAAACAGTCAAGTCCATCAGGTCTGGTCAAAACCAGTCTGGCCTGCTCCAAACCAGTCAAGTCTGGTACAAACTCTTCAGTTCTGGTTTGGACTCATCTGACTGGACCAGTCGGGATGAGTCCAGTTCCTTCTCTCACCCACTGCCTCCTCTGTTGTAACTTTTCTTCTCAACATGTCTCCCTCGTACTTCCATGCCTTCTTTTTGTGTGTGGTCACTCTACTGAGTTTACTTAGAGGTTTTTTTGTCTAAGCGGGGAGGGGGGCAGATTATTTGTGGGAGCAAGGACAGATTATCAGCAGTTATACCATCAAATAAAATGACACCCACCCTCAACAATCATTAACTCCCAATACTTTTTCATAAAAGGATGGCCTCCTGGGCCCCCCACCATCCANGATGGAANGTTGAGGGCCCAATCCTATGTAGATCTTGTGCAGATAAGCACAGGGTCAGTGAGTTCCCGAGCACAGCAGCTACACCAGGCAGCTGTGTTGCTGCATGCCTAACCATCCTCAGCTCTTCTATCCTTTCTTCCCTCTTCAGATGTTCTCTGAGTCTTGGAAATTCNTCTTTTATGAAGTATGCATTGGGTATGATATTTATGAATGCTTGTCTCATACAATACCACAAAAATCTTTTTGTTAGATTTCTTTCTAGAAAGTTTTATTATTAGATTTTTGTACTTAGGTCTATGATCCACTTAGGGTTTCTATCTGTTGCTAGATTTTAAAGAAAGGATTTTTATTCTTTCTTTATCTCTTTCACCTATGGATATCCAGTAGTTCTANCACCNATTGCTAAAATGACTATATTTTTATTGAATTGCTTTTAAACTTTTGCAAAAATCTCCTGACCATACACACATGGGTTTCTTTTCCCTTTACATCTCTGAATATGTTTGCCCATCTTCACACCATTGTCACACTNTCACACCACTGTCCCTTTATAATAAGTCATAATTAGAGAGTNTGATTTTTCTCATTTTCTTCTTTTTAGAAGTTGTTTTAGATACTTTAAGACTTTTTAAGTTTTTCTGTATAAATCAACTTTTCAATTGCTGCAAAAATAAAACAAAACAAAAAGTGGCAGCTGTGATTGGATTTCATATATATATATATATATATATATATATATATACACATATATATAGTCCTAGGGAATTAATATAAGAATAATATAAATTCTTTCCATCCAATCATTCAGGTGCTCTTGACCTTTGATGGTCTTAGCAGCATTTAGTGATTTATAGCATACAGATGTTGCTATTTTAATAATGTCTTTCATATCCATATAATTTCCAAATCTAGATTTACCTAAGAGAATTACATCTTTTTTCCTGTGTCTCTATGCTTCTATTTATTTATCTGTAAAGAGGGAATAAAAACAATTATTTCATAGAGCTGGGCACAAAGCTGCAGGTGAAAATGCTTAATATTGCACATTGCTACTAATCCCAGGGTGAATCTTCTGTTGTTTTAATTGTTGGTGGGGGTTTGTTCTACTAAAAGAATGGAAAANGAAATAAAGTATAANTTCAAAGAAAAAAGCNTAAGAACTAAGTCAGAACCCTAAGAAAGGACCAGTGGTCCTGGCAGCAGGAACTGCTCAGAAATCAACCCCAAGGCTCAGATAACTCTACTGTGACATGTATCGTGGCATCGGTGTGCATACCCCTCTGTTGTGTGCTCATACAGAGGACACCAGGCACTGTCCCATTGTAGGAGTAGGTCTAGAAAGGAAAAAGCCAGCGAGGAGAGGAGCTTAACTATGTCACACTTACATCGTAACACTTACCATCCACAGTGTATCTTGGCAGCCTTGCCATCCCATAGGTGAGAACTCAATGAAACCAAACACACATACTTTTTAAGTATCTCAACCTCTACCTACCTGGTCCTGGGACAGTTCCTCAATAACAAAACACTCAGAATACTTCTAAGTGCACAGTAACATGTAAATTCTTGGCTGAACAGTCTGTTTCTAAGTTTAAAAATATTTATTAGCAGTGTCCTCAAGTGTTCTTGTATTACTTGGTGAGTATGTATAGAACAGTTGTATTAACCAGATTCAATCATCATTTGTTACTACCGCCAACAAGCCCAAATCTTGGCAGTTTTAACACAGCAACAGTGAACTTGACACAACATAATGTGATGTGTGGAGCAGTATTCCATCTGCAGTACATGGCCTCCAAGAGCAAGAGCCCCAGAGGAACACCCTGGTCTTAGTTGCCTCAGTTTAGATCTACCTACCCACAGCCCTGTGGCTAGAACTAATCACAAGACCCTGAACTAACAACAAAGGAACACGGAAATTAAGGGTGCAAGTTGTTTAACCAAAAGGTCAGTTTGAGGTTACGAATGGGGGTCAAGCCATGATAAGGGAGACAACTCAGTGCTTTAANGGCAGGATGTTAGGAAAGTCTTGTCATTGANAATATTCGATTACTCAAAGACCCACAACCAGAAAGTGTGGTATATGTTCAATGTTCAATGGTGACCAACAGGAAGAAAGAGAAGACCCCCACCTACTGTTGTCTCCAGTGACCCACTGTAGGTTTGGATCTTCTGAAGAACCAGCCTGACTCCATTTTCTCTAGGAGCCATTTTGAGTCTATAGCTAAGATAAGTTTCTGTTNACTGCAAAACTTAAATTTCTGTTTCCTGGAGACTGACCCAAAATCTCAACTGTAAATGAGCCACTACCTCCTACTCCCAGCCATCTGTCCCTGAAAATGTTTTGTACCCATTGTTGGAAATGTTTTGTACCCATTGTTCAAGGGGGGATTTTCCTAACTGCTTCATTTTGCTTCTGTAACCACGCTTGCTATGGTTTTGCCCTATAAAAAGAACATGGAAGCTTGGCCTGGGGCTGGTCTCATGAACCCCACCTTAGGAGGAGACAGCCACTGGTTAGGCTCTAATTTGTACACTAATAGAGCTTGCTTTAATTCGGCCATGATTTGGCTTGGTGGTCTTTCTTCTCCGAGTCTGTGGGATTAACATTTCCTGTCCCCTAATTCCGGGCTCTTGGGAGTTGGGTGTTTTGCCTTAGAAGGGCGTATTCTTTCCAGAAGAACCTGGGAGCCATTAACTATGATGTGTGCTGGNCTCCTAATGCTAGAAAATTAGCAGGTGTATTAGTCAACCTATTCTCTGACTGGAAATCTGTGGGGTCTCTGCTTAGATCCTATTTTCATTCCTGATGTTTGTAACTTATGTCCTGTTTTTATGATCAGGTTAGCTATGGGTCTTACCAATTTTCATAAAAGTTAACTTGAGATTCCCTGAGAACTCACCAGCCATGCTAGCCAGAGAAGCTGGTAGGCTAACTATAGACCTTCACCTCACCCTCCTCTCCTCCAAATCCAATCCCCCAGGCTCATACTCAGCTCTGTAGCAGACCATCTACTGCAGCCTCCCCACCTCTCTGCCCACATCTCCAGATGGTCACACATATCTTCTCTTCTAACCTTCCCCAGCCCTCATCCTGTTATCCGAGCTCCCAACTCCAGCAAGTGTTCTCTGAGAACCCAACAGCCAAGACTANCAAAGAAGTAAGTTGGCCAGTGAAGCAGCTAGGCGAGCTTCAGGGCTTCACTCCTTCTCCTCTTCTCCGAATCCATTCCTCTAGTCTCATCCCCAGCCCTGTAGCAGACTACCAGTTGTGGCCTCTCTTCACTTTCTACCNCCATTACAGGGGACTAAGTAGATCCTGTTTCCTCCACTCTGTGGATCCCCTCAGCCCCCTCTGAATTCTAGCACACCCCCACTCCCAAGTGTCAGCTCCCAACACCTAAAAACATTTTCTATTCAGAACCCCCAATGGCCACACCTTGCAGGATCTCAAAAGAATTCCCTACCAGGCAACACACAGCCACCATACCCTTCTAAGAACCAAGAGGGCAACAGAAACCAAGGAACAAAGCATCTACCCAACAAACACAAGATCAGATATCAGTATCTAGAATTACACTCACCCCAANCCCAGGNGCCTAGACACCAGAGTAAAAACACAATCAGTAACAACCAGGATAATATGTCTCTACTAGAGCCCAGCAACCCTACTACAGTAGACTACTGAGAAATGCCACATAGCTGAAGCATAAGATAAGGACCTTAAAATAGCCTTTATGAATAAGATAGAGGTCATTAAGGAGGAAATNAATAAANCCCTTAAGGAAATCTATGAAAACAGAAACAAGCAGTGNGAGGAAATGAATAAAATAGTTTGAGACCTGAAAGTGGAAACAGAATCAGTAAANAAAACACAANTTGAGGGCAATCTGGAAATGAAAATTTTAGGAACTCAAACAGGAACCTCAGAGGCAAATCTCACCAACAGAATACAAGAGATGGAAGAGAGAATCTCAGGCATTGAAGACAAGGTGGAAGAAATGACTATCTTGGTCAAAGGAATTTGTTAAGTCTAAAACTCCAGGCACAAACTATCCAGGAAATCTGGGACACTATGAAAAGACCAAATCTAGGAATAATGGTAATAGAGGAAGGAAAAGAAACCCAGATCAAAGGCAGAGAAACTATTTTCAACGAAATCATAGAAGAAAATGTCCCTAACCTAAGGAAGGAGATGCCTATCAAGGTACAAGAAGCATACAAAACACAAAATAGCCTGGGCCAGAAAAGAAATTCCCCTCTGCACATAATAATCAAAACACTAAATGTACAGAACAAAGAAAGAATATTAAAAACTGCAAGGGAAAATGGTCAAGTTCTTGTATAATATTAAAAGGACCNGCCTTATTAATATTATACTTCCCAGGGGCCCAGAAGGAAAACTACACAACAGCGAGATTAATTTTTGGGAAATAAATCTAAGTACACCGAGCTCTGTGTTCGTCTACTTTATATCTCTGGGATAAAATCCTATCTACACAGCTTCAGTTCTGTTCTCAAGCTTAGCTCCTTTTTGTATAATTTTTTCTACATTTATCTACTGTCCTCTCTGAGTTTTATCTTAATTCTCTGCTCTTAATTCTGCCTCATCTGGGTCCTTCTCGTCTTGTCCTTACCCATCTAGTACTTTCCCATCTGGCTCTTTCTCATCTTCCATCCTGTCCTCAAGTCCTCCAGTCCTATCCTCCTCTCTGTCCTTATTCCTCTCTGTTCTTTGTCCTCTTCTGTTCTCCTTAGTTCTCTGAGCTATATTGGTATAAACCCAAGTTAAGACGATCCTCCCCCTACAGCCAGGTCACCAGGCCTGAATTCCTGCAAGGAAGGTTAAGAGTTTTCTACAAAGTTAGTAAGGTTGTAAAAAAGAGGGTCTGAGCTAAATTGTGCAAAGCTATTACTTTAGGATCCACCTGACCCAGGCGGTGTCTCCATGAGGAATTTACCTTAATTCGAAAATTTTATTATATGATGGTCTGGACTGTTATTTCTGTTAGTCCTGGAGTGTGGCTAAGGCAGATATCTGATTCTAGTGCTAAAAGGAGAAAGGGATGGGCCTGAGGGAAGAGATCTTTCCTGGAGTAGCTTTGTTTTCCAAATATCTGGAACGTATATGCCCAAGGAATGATCAGTCCACACTGTTAGCTATTCTTGGGAAAAATCAAATGGGAAAACTATAAAGACACACAAGATATTCATAACAAAAAAATCTGATACATAACAAGCCAAATAACACCAAATACTCCCTGGAATTTGGCTTCCTCTGAAGGAATTCCTTGACCCCTACANGTAGTGGCTTTGCCATAACCAACTGAGTTCTTATAATATATTCCTGCGGCCTGTAGCACCAAGTAACATATGAAGGCAGATCTATTTAGAATAACACCTGACTTCTCAGTGGAGACTTTAAAAGCCAAAAGGGCCTGAGAAGATGGTCTACAAAATCTAAGAGCCCACAGATGCCAGCCCAGACTACTATACCCTACCAAAGCTTTCAATCACAATAGATGGAGAAGAAAAGACTTTCCATGATAAAACTGAATTTAAGCAGTATCTATCTACAAATCTAGCCCTAGAGAAGACACTAGAAGAAAACTTCAACCTGAAAAGGTTAATCTTATAAAGGAAAATATTTAATTGGGTGGCTTACAGAGGCTTAGTCCATTATCATCATGGTGGGACATGGTGACATGCTGGCAGACATGGTGCTGGAGAGGTAGCTGAGACTTCTACATCTTGTGCAGGCAACAGGAAGTAATCTGAGACATTGAGTATGGCTTGAGCATATATGAGACTTCAAAGCCCACCTCCACAAGGACATACTTCCTCCGGCAAGACCACACCCACTCNAACAAAGTCACACCTCCTAATGGCCTCCCCTTGGGGATTATTTTCTTTNAAACCACTGCAACCAGCCAGCCTAACCCTGGAAACCCTAGCAATCCACACACTAGGTCCTCTCCTTTCCCCAGGCCTGGCCAGCATGACCCAGAACCTAAAGCCTGTTCTGAAGAAGCAGAGCTGNGATTGGGCATGAATCCTGGGGACTGGCTCTTAGGGGTGTGATGCAGGTAGNGGGAGCAACAAGAGGTCCCTAAGCTGAATTATGACCAGCTGTAGGTTCCCTGAAACCTTTTCTTCTCCCCAGACTCCCACCCACCTTGGGTTGGCTGTGCTAGGCTCCTTGCTGGGCGTCTTCCTCATTTTCCTGGGCCAGAGGATCTGGCTCTGGATGCACTGACCATGTCTGCAGACTGGCCCAAGGCTGCAGTTAGCCTGGCCTCCTGGGATGGGATGGGAGCTGCTGTGGAGGCTGGGGATTAGGAGCCTGGCCCTNCCATGGTACTGTCCTGTGGCTGCTCCTGCACAAGAGCTTCCTGTCCTCCATGTGGCTCTGGACAAAACTTGTCACCTGGGACTTCCTGTACCAGGCACCCATGGGGAATGTGACCTTCTTTCTCTCTGTGCCTGTGTGAGGGCACCGTGGGGCCTGGGGTGTCTGAGACTGGGGATGAGCTGAAAAGGTTCTGGCCTGGGGAAGGAGGGCCCACCTACACTTCCTGCCTGCTTGGCTCTTGTTGCAGGCCATCCGACGGGGCCTTCAACTCCTTGCACTTCTGGGTGCTGGTGGAGCTGTGCCTGCTGCAGCTGGTAGTGACCNAGCCACACCTGCAGGCTTATCTGTGCTTGGTCAATGTATAGAGAAGCTGTGCAAAAAGGCCAGCCGCATTGAGGTCCGCAAGATCCAGCAGTGGGTATGCAGTGGGTATGCACCCTGGGTGGGACAACCCCTGGTTGAGGGGGCCTGGTCATGGGGTCCCTGCTCTGGGAAGACCACCACTTCTGTAGCCTCACTGCCTCCCCTGACAGGGGGTCCGAGTCTTCTGATACACAACAACGGTGAGCCTGTAGTACCTGACTACCGCCCATCCTCACTGTGCACTGCATACAGCTTCCCAAGACCCTGGGTGCTGGGCTGTCGGGAAAGAGGGTGGGACCATCAGGTTGAGGGTGGGGACAAGTGTGATAAGGGTTGGGTAAGGGTTGGGCAAGGGTTGGGCTTTAGATAAAAGGTGGGGTTGGGGTCTGAGCAAGGACAAGACCAGCAGGCAGAGGTTGGGTGTGGCCTGGTAA
>LZPO01087252.1:240409-252082 GCA_001675575.1 Neotoma lepida | reverse complement strand
TCTCAGGATGTCATTCTAAATGCACTCATAGATTAGCTACTGTGATTGGTTCAGTGTTATCACCTGA
This sequence comes from Neotoma lepida, assembly GCA_001675575.1. Classification (NCBI taxonomy): domain Eukaryota; kingdom Metazoa; phylum Chordata; class Mammalia; order Rodentia; family Cricetidae; genus Neotoma; species Neotoma lepida. The sequence goes on along the minus strand of LZPO01087252.1, from coordinate 252,015 downwards.
CTCTGTTGACAGACTCGGCACCTGCATGCGGAGACTCCCTGACCTCAGGAGACTTGTGCTGCTGTGCTTTTCAATGCATAGCTGCTGGCCATAGTTTGTGGACCACTTTTTCCAGTCCTGTTGTTTACTTCTCTTGGCCTGGCCTCTCTCACTGGCTCTGCCCCATCCTTCTGAGGCTAGTGTTTTTTTGTTTTGTTTTGTTTTACCATCTCCCGCACTCTGCATTGTTGCTTCTGATTTCTGTATTTTGGGGAATGAGATNAAAATAGTTATTCAGTGATTATGCCTAAAGGAAAGCACTCAGTAAAAAGATGCTTTGAGGAAATTATGTGAGCTTAATTGCCTAATCTCAGTGACACCTGTTTTGGACCTCATCCGAATTCTGCTGCTGTATTCATAATAGTTGGATTTGACCAAAAAGGATCTCCAGACAAGTAAAATGCTGTCTAATTGTCAGTCTTTAATTGGAAAATGATTTTATCAACAATTTGAAAATTCTCTCTTCTATGTTCACAAAGTTTTTGAGACTGTTAAAGGAAATTAGGGTCCCCAAACACATCTTAACCATTTGAAGAACAAAATAAAATAATTACCAACTTAAATGTAAATCGAAGTATATTTTAGCCATGAGCAAAGAGTGTCCAAATAAAAACTAGCATTATATAAATGAAGAAATCTGTTTTTTGAGAACTGTAGAAGTTACAAAGTTAAAAACATTGTATCTATACATTATATATTTTATGCATATATATGATTTTCTTCTGGTTTTGGTTTTGAGATAGGATCCCATGTAGCCAGGCTTGCTTTGAACTCGGTATATAGCCAAGGATGACCTCCTGATCTTCCTCACCTATTCTACCAAGTTCTGAGTACCCAGCTGTGGTAGTTTTAAAGAAAATGGCCCCCAAAGGGAGTGGCATTATTAGGAGGTGTGGTCTTGCTGGAAGAAGTGTGTCACTGTGGGGTTGGGCTTTGAGTTCTATGNTCAAGCTACTCCCAGTGTCACAGTCCACTTTCTCTTGCCTTCTGATCAAGATGTAGCCAGCACCATGTCTGCCTGCATACCACCGTGCTCCCTGCCATGATGATAGTGGACCGAACCTCTAAACTGTAAGCCACCACCACAATTCAATANTTTCCTTTATAAGAGTTGTCGTGGTGATGGTTATGGTNTTCACAGCAATAGAAATCCTGACTAAGATACCAACTATCTTAGTTAGGGTTACTATTGCACTGATAAAACACCATGACCAAAAGCAAGTTGGGGAGGAAAGGGTATGTCGGGCTTACACTTCTGTATCATTGTTCGTTATTGAAGGAAGTCAGGACAGGAATTCAAACAGGGCAGTGACCTGGAGGCGGGAGCCGATGCTCAGGCCATGGAGGGGTGCTGCTTACTGGCTTGCTCCCCATGGCTTGCTCAGTCTGCTTTCTTATAGAATCCAGGCCCACCAACCCAGNGATGGTACCACCCACAATGGGCTGGGCCTTCCCCCCTTCAATCACTAATTAAGAAAATGCTCTCTAGGTTGGCCCACAGACCANTCTTATGGAGGCATTTTCTCAATTGAGGTTTCCTTCTCTCAAGTGTCNAGTTGACATAAATCTAGCCAGNGCAACTGANCCCTTGTCAAGTTGACACACAAACACATTGCTGTTAAACCACAATCTTTTCCTTCTTGTTCATCCCCAAAATCACACATTAATAAAGACATAACAATATAAAACATTTTATAAACTTAAAAGATCCCACAGCCTTACAAATTCAAACACTTTTAAGATTTGTCTCTTTAAAAATATCCAGTCTCTTTTAAAATCCAAATTCTCTGTAAAACCCCCAAATCTCTTTTTTCCCCCTACTTTTTAAAGTTTAAAGTCTCTAAACTGTGGACTCCTGTAAAATCAAAAATAATTTAAGTACTTTCTTATTTCATGAAGGAAAAACAGGGGTACAGTCGTAATCTAAACAAAGCAAAAACCAAACTCCTTGGTAGGGTCTTGGAGAAGTCCCACATAAGACCACTATCCATGTATGCAATCAGCAAGAGCATTTATTTTCTCGAGACTGTTTCCAGCATGCTGGGGCCTGCCATCCCACACAAAGGCAAAATGGTGATGATCTTGAGGAGCTCGCAGACTCCTTTTAAGCACAGTCAAGGGGAGGTCCTAGAGCAGTTAGGTCATTTTAGATATGATTGGCTTGAGCAAGTGGCAATCATATTAGAATGTTCTAATTGGCTAGGGCCAGTCAGGGACTGGTTAAGGCTACAGCTTTTCCGTTTTGGGGCAAGCCTAGACAAGTCTCAGGCTTTGTCCTTATTTGGTTATCACCTTGAGCTTGCTGACTGTGGCTCAGGCCTGGCCTGACCTGGTATTGCATGTACNAGGCCTCCTTGTCTTTGCTGTTGGGGGTGTTAGAGGTTGATTGTCNTTTGTTTGTGGCTCTTTCAGAAACTGCTTGTTCAGTCTCAGGAAATTGAAATTGAGGCCTGATCTCTGAGAGAAGACTGAGCAGCCTGTTATGGCANCTGCTCAGTCCTCTCACTCCCAACAGTATAAATAACATAATNTCTAATATATGGGATCCACCTATGATCTGGGCTCTTGCAAAGGGCTTGGGTCACTTCTCTGCCAACATGAGGTACAACCTTGGGTGCCTCTGGAACACAGCTTCTGTGTGCTAACTCATAGGAAACTCTTCCAGAAGATTTCACCTCCATGATGCTGATCTGTTCTTAATAACTGCTAATTTCTCAGCTCTGACCAGCATTGATTATCCCAGCAAAGCAGGGTTTCACTTCAGTGGTTCTGGTGTCTTGTTGGTCATGTCTGACTCAAGCCTCAGCTAAGCTTAACTCAGAATATGCAATGGCCCCATAAAGTCTTGAGTGGCTCTCAAACTTCCCTCTGGAGCTTCACAAGCCAGGCCTCCATCCTCTGCATTTCTCTTAAAATCTTTATCTTCCACACTCCTACAGAATAGCTCACCAAGCTTTGAACATTCCATGGCTTTTCCAGCCCAAAGATCCAAAGTCCTTCCACAATCCTCCCCAAAATAACATGGTCATGTCTGTCACAGCAACACCCCATTATCCTGGTACCACTTTTTGTCTTAGTTAGGGTTATAATGGCTGTGATAAAAACATCATGAGCAAAAGCATGTTTGGGAGGAAATGGTTTATTTGGCTTACACTTTTATCATAGTCCATCATTGAAGGAAGTCACCCNGTTTGAGTTGATGCAGAGGCCNTGGAGGAGTGCTGCTTACTGGCTTGCTCATCCTTTCTTACAGACCCCAGGACCATCAGCCCAGGCGTGGCCACACCCACAATGAACTGGGCCCTCCCATATCAATCACTAATTAAGAAAATGCCCTACAGGCTTTTCTCGTGGAGCCATTTATCTCAGCTGAGGCTGTCTCCTCTGATGACTCCAGCTTGTGTCAAGTTGACATAAAACTAGCCAGCCCACCAACCTTGATCTACTTTGTTTTACCTATCTAAGTAGAATTGTGTTTCTTACAGTGCTTTTTCATTTTTGTAAATATGAAATAACNTTTCACTACTTGATCTTACATAATGAAATGCATTACTTTGTAGGCTAACTTTTAAAAAACCTAAAAAACTGGTCTTAGAAAATTACCCACTAAAGGACTGAGGATAGAGCTTAGTGGTAGAACATTTGGCTGACATAATTGAGGCCCTAGATTCAAGGCCTGGTACCACCAATAAATAGATAGATAGATAGATAGATAGATAGATAGATAGATAGATAGATAGATAGATAGATAAATGCCTTGAGGCCCTAGATTCAAGGCCTGGTACCACAAATAAATAAATAAATAAATGCCTATGGAACAGCCAAGCATGGTGGTACATGACTGCAATCTCAGTTATCAGGAGGCAGAGGCAAGAGGATCACTGCAAGTTTTAATCCAGACTGGTCTACATGTGAGTCCAAACTAGCCAGGACTATGTAAGAAGTCAAAAAAGAAAGAAGAAAAGAAAGAAAACACATTTTAAAAGCTACTTACTGGTTCTGATTTTTTTTTAAACTTTATTTTTACTTTATGTGCATTGGTGTTTTGCCTTCATACATGTTCGTGTGAGGGTATCAGATCCTCTGTCACTGGAGTTAGAGACAGTTGCGAGCTGCCATGTGGGTGCTGGGAATTGAACCTGGGTCCTCTGGAAGAGAAGCCGGTGCTCTTAACCACTGAGCCAGCTCTCCAGCCCCCTGATTTTTAATTCATTTGTAGAAGTGTTTGATGAATTTATCTTCCTGGAACATGACGTTTTTTATAGGACTCAGGAAAACCTGATAATTGGTTACATACAGTTTTATTTAGTATAGTGCATGGAGGTGGTACTGAAAGTAGAACTTAAAAATTCCTCCATCCCTTCAAAGAAAAACCAAAACAGAAATATTAAGGTTGGCATTGCCTTATCAGTGTATAGCAGGTTGAATTTCTCATTTTAGGACACTCGTGACCTCTTAAAAGATATTGAGTGGTCTTGTTGTGGACAGAACTCACGGATAGGTGAGTATTTGTGTCTTCTTTCTGACTTCTGAGAAGTGGATAGTGATGATTTTCTGTTTTCCAAAAGCAACTGTGTCGCCATGGATTGGGATAAAGATGGGGATATCCTGGCGGTGATTGCCGAGAAGTCTAGTTGCATTTATCTATGGGATGCCAACACAAATAAAACCAGCCAGCTAGACAACGGCATGAGGTAAGGATACCTTTGTTGTTATTTAAGTGGCATATAAAGTATTAAATGACAAGACACTTTGTCATTTGTGTCATTTTTATTAATGACAGTAATTGTACTTCTTATTGGGGTATAATATGATATTTTTAACAGATGCACACATGTGCACTGGCCAGAGCAGTATAATTAGCATTTCCCAACTCTGTATTATTTTTCAATTTTTCAATGAGCAATGTACTGTTTGTTGTCTTTCAATTCTTTTTAAAGTTTTCACTGAGAAATGGGACTCTTTGTCGTCTTGATGCTCATAGTGTTTATTACTTTGACTTTGGATATGCAATGATGAGTTCTTTTTGGTGTTGCTTGAGTCACTTTGTTTCGTTTTGGTTTCTGTTTTTTTTTGAAACAAGATCTCATATAGCCCATGCTGACCTAAGCTCACTGTATAGCTAAAGATGACTTTGAACTCCTGATCCTCCTGCTCCCACCTCCTCAGTGCTGGGATTACAAACCTGTACCACCCTGCCTTTCTTGAATAATTTTCTTATGAAAGAAAAATACCATTCCTTTTATGGTTTATATGTGTAATCCTTCCATTAGTTAGAATAAAGATGTTATGGGCAGATGTGGTGGTGCACGCCTTTGATCCCAGCACTCAGGAGGCAGAAGCAGGCGGGTCTCTGTGAGTTCGAGGCCAGNATGGTCTACTTTGTGAGTTCCAGGACAGACAGGACTATATAGAGAGATCCTGTCTCAAAACAAAACAAAATAAAAAAAGACTAAAGATGTTATGGTTGTGGAATAGCTTCTTTTAAGAAGTCTTTCAGTGAACATACTGAAAATGACCACGATGAGACAGAATTTGTGTGGGAAAATCTGGAGATGAGATGGCTGCAGTGGTGCATAATTAAAGACCTTCATCAAACAAAGTAGAAGGTGAGGGCACTGAGGGTGGTCCTTTCACCTCCTCCTGTCTCCTGAAAGAAGAATGCAGTCTGCTAGGTTAGCATTTATTTATTTGTTTTGTGTAGGAGTATGGATGTATGCATGTCTGTATGCATTGTGCATGACTGTGTACATGCATTTGTATGTGGATCCCAGGGATTGAACTTGGGCCATCAGACTTGGTAGCAAGTGTGTTCACCTGCTGAGCCACCTAGCCAGCCCCTGAAATTAATTTTTAACTAAATTTTACTTTATTATATTTATTTATTATATTTTATAATAACTATAATGTTATTACCATTTCCTTTATTCACCAGTTATTGCAGCTAACTTTTCATATACTTCATTAATATTTCACCTCCAAATGTCATCATAATGCATATAACCTTTTACAGATTCAACTTGTATCAACTGCACACAGAATTTTTGGTGCTCTGATTCCAGGTTTAGCTAGAGAAAGTCTCCTCCAGCTTAACCTTTGTCCTTANGCAATGTCCTGGGAAGCAGTGCCCTTTCTGAAGACAGAAGCACGGTCTGTCTGTGGTGCTCAGATGTAGCTACGTTGGAATCACCTAGAAGAGTCAATAATATACTAATAGCTAGATCCACCCCCTGAGTTTCTGATTGACTAGGTCTGAGACAGGATCTGATAAGTGGCATTCCCAACACATCCTTGGGTGATGCTGCTGCCTCTGGGATATTGGTTTGGACCCATTGTGATTTCTTCTCTCAGTATGTGAAGGAGCTAGTCTCCAAAGAGTTCTCATTCCCTTGGGTAGGGAATCATAGAAATAGCCAGCCTGTGAGTCCTAGAATGCTTGCAAGAACTTGAAGCTGGTAAGAAGGCCCTAAGCTGATGAATTGAGTTTGATCCCTGGGACTCACGTGGTGGAAGGAGAGAACCGACTCCTCCAAGTTGTCCTCTAGCTGTGGTGTCATTCCCATACACTCAAATAAGTGTAATTAAAAGACACCTGTTAGACAAAAGTGTTTTCTGTCTGCTTCTGAACAGCTATGTCATAGTGAAGGAGCAACAAACATAATCTTTTTTGTTTCTTTTTTGGTGTAGCTGGGAATTGACCCAGGGCTTTGTCACCCTGCTCTACCACCGAATGTATGCTCAGCCAAGATGCATCCTTTTTAACATATGAATTCCCAATGTTTTCTCCTATTTAATTTGCCATGTAATGGAAAGTTCCTTGTCCTGCCTTGTGCATTTGTGTGTGGTTTTCATATGTGTGCATGTGGAGACTCAGGGCTGACATGGGGAGCCGTCCTTGATCACTCTCCACCTTATTCATGGAACACAGAGTTGACCATTCTAGCCAGCTTGTTCTGGGGATCCCCTTTCTGTCTTACAGGCACTAAAATCACAGGCAGGCCCACCNGGCATTTACATTGATTCTGGGCACCCAAATTCTACTCCCCCAAGTACTTTATCCACCAAGCCATCTTCCTAGGCCTCCAAAGCTACCTTAAAACAAAGTGCAGAGCTGGGCGGTGGTGGCGCATGCCTTTAATCCCAGCACTTGGGAGGCAGAGGCAGGAGGATCTCTGTGAGTTCGAGGCCAGCCTGGGCTACCGAGTGAGTTCCAGGAAAGGCGCCAAAGCTACACAGAGAAACCCTGTCTCGAAAAACCAAAAAACAAACAAACAAACAAACAAAAACAAAACAACAACAACAAAAAAACCAAAGTGCATACATAAAGTTTCATGTCACTGCTTTAGGGGCTGTAGGACCTGGGAACATGGCGCCGATAAATGAGATGGACTGAAGTCTCATGCCATAGCCAACTTTATTCAAAGCATCAGACAGTTTATTCTCTGAGGGTTAAATAGAGTCATGTGAGCAAAGTGTATAGTCACAAGGACAAGCCACACGTAGCCAACAAGTCAAGATGGCAGACAAACCACATGTGCCAAAACATGTTTTTCCATAGATGTATATAAACAAATACCGATAGCCAGCTGTCAAGAATAATCTGAAGTAAACTCGCTCCTATCCACTGCACCTGGAAGGAGCAGGAAAACACATTCCCAAAACAATTCCGTTTTGAAGAAACTGAGGTTATAAGACTCTTGACTTGTTTTCTTGAAGTTTTCTCACAAGCACTCAGAATTCTTCTCACTCCATTCTTGGACCACTCTGGCAGCTTCATTGTCCATTAAAATTTTTACCATAATTATAGTTAAAACCATTATCATAACACAAATCACCCCATGAATTTGAGGTTCTGTAACAACTGAATTGAAGTCTATATTCATTATTTATTAGTATTTTGAGTCTAACTGCTGCCAAGATGATCTTGTACTAGCTCCAAATTTTCTTTTAAAATTTTAATTTTATGCATATGGACTTGCCAGCATGCATGTCTGTCAGGGGCCAGACGAGGGTGTTGGATCCCCTGGAACTGGTGTTACAGACAGTTGTAAGCTACCATGTGGGTGCTGGGAATCAAACCTGGGTCCAGCCAGTGCTCTTAGCCTCTCAGCCATCATCTGTTGCCTCCAAAATTTTTTTTAGCATTTAGTCTTCATCTAAAAACTATAAGCTGTGTGGGGTGTTTGTTTGTTTGTTTGTTTGTTTGTTTTCTTGAGGCAGAGTCTTACTGTGTAGCTATAAGTGGCCTTGAACTCACAGAGATCTGTCTCTGCATCCTGAGTGCTGGGATTACAGCTAAAAGCCCGTGAGCTATAATGTTGCACTTCAGCTTCTAAGCATAGGTTAAAATTGTACATAAAGTATTTCTTAGAGGATTGTTAAGGGGTTATGATTGTGAATTATTCTATAATATATATCTTAATATTACAGGGATCAAATGTCTTTCCTTCTTTGGTCAAAAATTGGAAGTTTCCTGGCTGTTGGGACCGTTAAAGGAAATTTGCTCATTTATAATCATCAGACATCTCGAAAGATTCCTGTTCTTGGTAGGTTCTGTGTGTAGAGTATACAGTCACAAGGGCATTTACTTCTCATAAGAATTACCATTACAAGTCTGGGTCTNTGATAAATCAACAAAATTGGTGGAGGAAAACATTGTTCTCTGCTGGACCCTGTGTGTGTTAATCCAGACAAAAAGTTGTTATGTACCATTATCTTAATTCCTAGCTTCATGATAAAGCATTTGAAGTAAGGTTGCATAGACACTAAGGGCTTGGATGAGTCCCTTCATTGTTCATTCCCAGGGCACAGAAGATTAGCATCACAAAATTTTTACTTATTCTTTTGAGAAGTCCATGTATCTGCAAAAATTGTCTCTTTTCTTTTCAGGAAAACATACTAAGAAAATCACATGTGGATGTTGGAATACAGAGAATCTTCTTGCTTTGGGTGGTGAAGATAAAATGATTACTGTTAGTAACCAGGAAGGTGACACGATAAGACAGGTAACACATTACAGTCTCTGNTGTGAGAGGTTCATTTTTCCTTGGAATAAACAGCTTTGTATCAAGCTATAGTCAAATATGTAAAACTTTAAGTCATGCTGGGCAGTGGTGGCACACGCCTTTAATCCCAGCACTTGGGAGGCAGAGGCAGGCGGATCTCTGTGAGTTTGCCAGCCTGGTCTGTAGAGTGANTTCCAGGACAGCCAGGACTACACAGAGAAACCTTGTCTTGAAAAAAACAAAAAAAGTCACTATGTGGAATATGCATATAATTTCATATTTTAAAAGATACTGATATTGTATTTTATGTATATGAGTGTCTGCTCCCAGTTATGTNTGCACACCTTGCCTCGTACCCACAGAAGTCAAAAGAGGGTGTCAGATTTCCTGGAACTGGAGTTACGGATGGTTACAAACCACCATGTGGGTATTAGGAACTGAACCTGGGTCCTCTGCAAGAGCAACAAGTGCTCTTAGCTACTAAGCCATCTCTCCAACTCCCAGTCTCATGTTTTAAATGTCCGAAACCTTTGTCTGTTCCCATGCATTAATACACGTGTGCAGCACCCAGATACACACGAACACTCACACTTTCACACTTGCATACACACACACCCAAATCCTTTTTTGTTAAGAATTTATTAGGAATTAGTATTACTAGAAAAATTTTCTTTTCCCCTTTGGTAGTAAATGGATTATCAGCTCTGTGGTTATAGTATGTTTGTGATGAAGTCTTATTTTATACATGCATGCTGATAAATGTTAAGAACTAGAGGACTCTGGATTCAGAATCAAGCTTCTTGATTCTAAAGCCAACACCTTTCACTGATACGTTAAATTGTTTCCAAAGTAATCCTGACAAGACTTCAATTAAGATGAAATCCTCCTTAGGATTGACTTATTCCTAAGAGGGCCTCTCCTTAAGGGAACTTGTATTGCCAGTAGCTACCTAATATCACCAACGGGAAAATTATTCTTTGAACTATTGTCTATACTTTAGTATTGACTGAAAACGTTCTTGGAATATCTGCTTAGTTAGGCACATGAATAAACCCTGCTCTGTACACACAATTGGGAATGTGATGTATTCATTAGTTGCTGCTGTATAACAAAACATCTCAAAATGCAGGCGCTTAAAACACCTGTGTTTCATAGTTGTCGACAAGGACTCCAGATGTAGCTTCTTGAGGTGCCTCTGCCTCAGGATCTCCCACAAGGCTGTTTCTAAGTTCACTCATGTGGTGGTTGGCAGAGTTCAACTCCTTGCAGATTGCTGTTTCTATACAGAATCACTTTATACTGTAAGTCCTGATCCCTTACTACATGGGTCTCTCGTGGAGTGTACAGTGGGTTCATGTGTCAGAAGTGTGGTCTCGAGTATATAATGTTGGAAGTAGTGGAACGTTTGAAGAGTTGGAGCCTAGTAGGAAGTGATAGAGTCCTTGTGGACAGGAAGGATTTATGAGGTTCCCTTGGGACTCTAGTAATTAAGCGAAGGTTGTTATAAAAGAGCCAGATTGCCTCCTACCTGCTCCAGCTTCCAGGCTCACCATGGCTCTCCTACTCACACACATTCTGCCATGATACTAGATAGTCTTCTAAGACACATGGCCTTTCATGATTAGTTACCAAATTTTGTGGNACAGCTTACAAGGGCTATAGCTTTGGGAGATGGTAAAGATCACTAAAAATTTAGGTTATAAATCTAAATTTAAAAGAAAGGATACAACCTGAATAAGACAGAGTACAGGCATATGTTATACGAAGGTTAGGAGTGTGGCTCAGTGGTAGAGCACTTACCTAGCATGCACAAGACTCTGTGTTCAGTCCTTCCCACCACTAAATAAGTAAGTAAACCAATTGTAACTGAATTATAAGTTCCAAATGATAAGGACTATAAGAATATGACAGTCGGCGTATTATTGTTTTTCCCTGTCTTTCTCACATAACAGTAGAGAGGAAGGTGGGTTACACAGCATGCCAGCTCCCTTCATCTTTGCGCTCTGCTCTTTTCTAGGATGTGTCCTCATCTGCCAGCTGAAAGCTAGTGCCCGGCTATGTCTGCATTTCAGCTCCAGGAAAGGAAAGAAGGGGGGTGGACACAAGAAATTAGTGAAGGAGCTGATGTGAAGGAGGCTTTGTTTGTTTCCATCCTATCATGTTAGACGGACCACAGCTTAGTCACATGGCCACACCCAGTTGTTCCCAGGGAGCCTATCCTGAGTTAGCCTACCTAGCTGAGCAGATGCCCTGTGGAAACTTCCCTTGGTACAGTGTCTATCAATTCTGTGCAAGCTGAGCAGCATGAACAGAGGGAAGAGGGGAAGGTGTAGTCCAGGCTGCCCAAGCTAGCCAAAGGTACGCACTGAGATTAAGAGTTAGTGAACAAGATGGCCGAAGTGAGTTGGTTCTGGGTCTGGGGTATTGAGAAGAAGTCAGGTGGAAGTGCGTGCCTCTGCCGTGTTGAACAGAGCCATAGCATGGCCAGTGCGGATCTTTGTAAAGGGGCTTTTAACAGTCCTTAAGTGTATTCATTATTACTTCGTGTGTGTGTGTGTGTGT
>LZPO01087252.1:211120-233635 GCA_001675575.1 Neotoma lepida | reverse complement strand
TTTGGCGCCTTTCCTGGAACTCACTTCGTAGCCCAGGCTGGCCTCTAACTCACAGAGATCCACCTGCCTCTGCCTCCCGAGTGCTGGAATTAAAGGCATGCACCACCACCGCCCGGCTTGATTTCTCTTTCTTAACTTAAATAGCTTTGTTTCTACTCTAAAATCTTTGCATAATGTCTAGACAGATTGCGTTCTTTGCTTCTGTAGTGAAGACAGCATGGTGTGAGTTTNCCATCACAGAGGCCTGGGTGGAATGTCCCTTTCNGCCTTTGCTAAAGGATTGTAGCTACCCTGTGAATTTGACTTAATCTAGAAGATAAAGCTACTTTAAAGGGATCATGAAGCTGATGAGGTGAAATTAAGCGTTGTGACCTCACTCTGCACAATGGCTTTGTTGAGGCACACCTAAGCCTGGGAAGTGCTTAACTACTGGTGTCCATTCCTTCCCGTTTCGTTCTTTGAATAATGCTATTTCCATATAAAGGAAACTTNGTCTTTCCTCCCACTTCACTATTCTTTTCCCCAATTCTACTTACTAAGTCACCTGAGAAGTGACCTAGTAAGTAGAAAACTCCATTAAACTTCTTGTCACGTAAGGCATGATTTGTGTTGCCTTTGATTTTATTTGCTGTTGTTTTGTTTCTGGACAGCTAGAGAATCCCTGAGGGTAACTTATATGGCAACTGAGAGTTTCTCAGAGTGGCTAAAATAGGCTTTCGTTCAGAAGATCCTTGCCAAAGTATACGTTGAACAATCATTTGCAAGTAAATAGATGCAGTATTTACCTATAATTTATTGTGTTGAAATGTTTTTGAAATTGATACAGTTATCAGAAAGCTGAAAGATGTGGAGTATCTGGGAACGGTAGCCAGCATTTGCCTGCATTCTGACTACGCTGCTGCACTCTTTGAAGGCAAAATCCAGTTACATTTGGTAAGTGTAATCCCCCTGTCCTGGAAGTCTTAAGTTTGCTGTCCCATTATCAAGAACCTGGGCTGGGGAGTTAGAATGTGCAGACTAACTAGAAAACCCAGTGGGGGGAAAAAAGTCCTTCCCTGACTGTATTCGATGTTCAGNTGACTTCTTACCCCCATGCCCGGGAAGCCTGGTAAGTATCAACAGTGCCACTCACAACATTAACTATAGCAAGATGACCCAGTTGGGAATTTGCATCTAGAAGGAACTGCAGATGAGCCATGAGTAACTGAAGAGAATGCACTCACTTCTGTAATTGGTCGTGTTGTGCATAGGGAATCCACCAAACTAAGCCTATGGAGTTGTCCCAGAGAGACTGGCACCTGTGAGGACAGGAGGCTAGACCAGGGTACAGCACACATCTATTTCTTGACTCTTTGCATTCAGGAAGCCAAAGAAATTAGCAGCTGGACAGCTGCTGAGCCTGCTGCACATAAACTTCCCACTGAAAAAGGATGCTCAGGGCTGCCCTTTGGGCCAGCTGTCATGTTTTGTGCGTAAGTTGGCCTAAGGTAGTTTGAGAGTATGATTATATAGTTGAACTTGGGAAAAAGACACTTTCCCCTAGCTGTACACCTCATTTACTCAGATAAATCAAGGAACCACTAAATCAGCAGTTCTCAACCTATGGGTTGCAGCCCCTTTGGGGATCACATATCAGATATTTACATTACGATTCATAACAGTAGCAAAATTATGGTTATGAAGTAGCAATGAAATAATTTTATGGTTGGGGGTCACCACAACGTGTTGTGTTTAAGGGTTGCAGCATTAGGAAGGCTGAGAACCACTGCTCTAAATAAAACATCTTCGTATTTCAGATAGAAAATGAAATCTTGGATGCTCAAGAGGAACGTGAGACTCGGCTCTTCCCAGCAGTTGATGATAAGTGCCGGATTTTATGCCACGCCCTAACTAGTGATTTCCTCATCTATGGAACAGATGTACGTATGAGCGTCTGGAGGGCAGAGCATGGACAAGGTCCAATTCTTACTTTATGATCTTGATCCTCTTCCTATTTTTTTCCTCCCTTTACCAAATTCAATACAAATAAAGAAGTCTGTGATCAGTTATATACTTAAGTAGAACCTAGGTGACATGATTGGCTAGTATCAATGTGATTTTAAGCAATTTTGATTACTGTGCCAGCTGATTTTGTGTGTCAACATGTCACAAGCTAGGGTCTTCAGAGAGGAAGGAGCCTCAGTTGAGGAAATGTCTCCATGAGATCCAGTTATAAGGCATGTTCTCAATTAGTGATCAGTGGGGGAGGGCCCAGCCCATGGTGGGTGGCGCCATCCCTGGGCTGGTGGTCCTGGGTTCTCTTAAAAAGCAGGCTGAGCAAACCAGGGGAAGCAAGCTAGTAAGCAGCCCCCTCCATGGCCTCTGCATCAGCTCCTGCCTCCAGCTTCTAGCCCTCTTGAGTTCCTGTTCTGACTTCCTCCAATGATGGACTATGATCTGGAAATGTAAGCCAAATAAACCCTTTCCTCCCCGACTTGCTTTTTTATCATGGTGTTTCGTTGCAGCAACAGAAATCCTAACTAAGACAATTGTATAATGCATAATATCTGGATTCTGACATTTGGGGCTCAAATATCAGTTCTGTTACCTGCTAGATGCTGAATAGTTCTTCCAGCCTCACTTTCCCTCGTGGGTGCTAATGTACTCTCCTTTTTATATATTGTTANATTCATTTGCTAAAACTTCAGTTTAAATTTGATCTCTTGGGCTTTTTGTTTGTTTGTTTAATTAACCCTGTGTTTTATCTGCATGTTACATCTGTGTGCCACGTATGTGCTTGGTGCCCTCTGAGTCCAGAAAAGGGTATCAGATTCCCTGGAACTAGAGTTACAGATAGTTGTGAGCCACCCTTGGTGCTGGGAATTGAACTCAGGTCCACTGAAAGAGCCACCAGTGGTCTTAATGGCTCAGCCATCTCTCCAGTTCCGTTGTACTACAGTTTTAGGTTTTGGAGGTTTTTTTTGTTGTTTGTGAGGTGGGGTCTATGTAGCCCTTGCTGACCCGGAACATTTTGTGTAGAGCAAAATGGCTTTGAACTCACAGAGATCTACCTGCCTCTGCCAGTGCTGGCATTAAAGTCGTACACTACCTGGTTTCTTGTTTTATATAGTGTTTTTGCCTAGTTTTGGTATCAAGGCAATACTGACTCAAAAAATGAGTTAGTCATCTCAACGTTCGTACACTACCTGGTTTCTTGTTTTATATAGTGTTTTTGCCTAGTTTTGGTATCAAGGCAATACTGACTCAAAAAATGAGTTAGTCATCTCAACGTTCGTACACTACCTGGTTTCTTGTTTTATATAGTGTTTTTGCCTAGTTTTGGTATCAAGGCAATACTGACTCAAAAAATGAGTTAGTCATCTCAACGTTCTGGAAGCATTTATTAGAATTGTGTAAATACTTTTTCCTTCTGTGGTTTGTAGATTTCACAGTGAAGGCTGTCAGATTGCTCAGTCCTGCCTGAGCTCATCTGGCTTGACTGTACTTCATAGATGAGTAGGGAGACAGCAGGCTCCAGGGAGTGTACACAGCCAAGCCAGATCAGCATGCAATCATCTGTAGCCTACAAGGCTACACTAGTCTGAAGGAGCCAGAACTACAGCCAGGCAGTTCAGACTCCTAGCTAAACCCTGAGCAAAGTGAATTGGATGGCTCCATGCATCCCTGGAAGCAGGCAAGAACCTGCTTCCTGGAAGTTTCTCCAGGGTAGACATGTGAGAGATGACTGCCAGCCTGCCTGTAGTTGGCGGGGTCGCTGACTGCCAGCCTGCCTGTAGTTGGCGGGGTCGCTGACTGCCAGCCTGCCTGTAGTTGGCGGGGTCGCTGACTGCCAGCCTGCCTGTAGTTGGCAGGGTCACTGACTGCCAGCCTGCCTGTAGTTGGCGGGGTCACTGACTGCCAGCCTGCCTATAGTTGCTGTCACTGACTGCCAGCTTGCCTGTAGTTGGTGGTGTCACTGACTGTCAGCCTGCTGTATAGTTGGTGGTATCACTGGAGTTTACTGGTTTGTTTTTGAAAGTTTCTCTAGCAAGTAGGAAATCTATAAATCTATTATGACCACATATCACTAAACATACTACAGTCACTAGATTACTGAATTATTTCTGAATTCCCGGTTCGTTTCTCCAGAATCTGTCCCTTCCATATATATTAAGTGCGTTAGCCTCTTCCTTTATCAAAAGTAATAATAGTTTTTCTTTTATAATTATCTAAATTAAGTGTGAAAAGTCAGTATTTGCTTAACCACATTTTAAACTCCCTGATCAGACCTCTTCTTCTTTCTCTTTCTTTTCCAGACTGGCGTTATTCAGTATTTCTTTATTGAGGACTGGCAGTTTGTTAATGATTACCGACATCCTGTCGGTGTGAAAAAGCTTTTTCCTGATCCAAATGGAACCAGATTAGTTTTCATTGATGAAAAAAGTGATGGATTTGTTTACTGTCCTGTAAGTCTAGAAAATTTGAAACTGTGAGCTGAGGAATAATAAGTCAGTGATGGCAAAGTGNTTGTCTAGCAAGCTCCGTGCCTTGGGCTCAATCTCCAGAGAACAACAAAACAAAAACTCAGAATGCTCTATTTTTAATGCAATAAATGGAAAAGGAGTTTTGTTGTTGTTTTGTTTGTTTGTTTGTTTCTGAGACAAGGTCTCTCCATTATATAGCTCTGGCTATCCTGGAACTTGCTGTATAGACCACTNTGGCCTCAAACTCACAGTAATCCCTCTGCCTCTGTCTCAGGGCTGGGATTAAAGGTGTGTGCCACCACACCTGCTAAAAAAGTTTCTTTTAATAAAGAATTTGCCAAATAAAGTTTTCTCTTCCACAGAGTCAAGTATTATAGTTCTTTGCTGTCATCTGTGTAATGCTGTGTCAGTGAGAAATGTCAGGGAAACTTGCCTGTTATTCTATAATTTTTTAGTAGTATCAGTCTCACAGAGATTTGTCATTGATGTTGAGACTGGATGTTATTGTACTATGTACTATGTACTAGCCTCAGCCGCTCCAGTCTTGACTCAGAAACAAACAACACACCAGAAAAGTTGTTCCATTCATCTTGAGCAGGGTCAGCTTTAGTAACTGGGAGCCATTGTGTCTGAACTTGCCATAAACTGGTCCACTTAGCAAACCCTGGATTTCCCTGGTAACTGTTGTTGTGTTTGTTTGGTTGGTTGGGTTTTTGGGGTTGTTTTTCCAAGCAACAGATAGTACAGTAGTAGGAAGAGATGCTCTCCCACTGCGGAAAGCTGGGGTCAGAGTGGTGTTGGGTTGGAGGTGGGCTGGAAGCCAGGCCTGCCAAGGCTGCAGACAGGCTCTTAACAAGGCAGGTTGTAAATTTGTAAATCCTGTCTTATAGGTTAATGATGCTACCTACGAGATTCCAGACTTCTCACCAACCATTAAAGGTGTTCTTTGGGAAAACTGGCCAATGGATAAAGGTGTATTTATTGCTTACGATGATGATAAGGTGTACACTTACGTGTTTCACAAGGACACTATCCAAGGTACTGAATCATTTATTGTACTTTTACTGATAAATGAATTTCCATTGTAGTGAAATTGAAAACTCTCTAATACTTGTGCCGAGCATTTGCTTGGGGTATTAAGGGGTCTGCTTTCGAATACAGGATCCAAGGTCATTTTGGCTGGCGGCACTAAACTTCCCTTCTCCCACAAACCTTTGCTGTTATACAATGGAGAACTGACCTGCCAGACACAGAGTGGGAAAATCAACTCCATCTACCTCAACAGCCACAGCTTCCTTGACAACATAAAAGATGTGGAGCCTTCTGACCTGAGACAAATGCTGAAGCAGGCGCTGATGCTCAAGCGGTAGGGAGGAGTGGAGATGATTGACAGCAGCTCTTTTGCCTTCCTGGCCTACTCAAAAGATGTGAATGGTGGTTGTCTCCCAGGCTGTTTTGAAGCTTAGATAAGATCATGGATAAGAGGGGCTGGAGAGAGAGCTTGGTTATTAAAGTGCTAGCCTTGCAAGCATGAGGACCTGAGTTCAGTCCTAGAACTGACATTGAGAAGTATCTGGGCATCACGGTGTGAGCACAGTGGATTTCTGGGGTTCTCTCCCAGTCAGCCTAGTCTGCTTAGTGAATTTAGGAGAATTATAGACCTTGTCTCAAACAAAAGAGGGGGATGGATGGCATTTGAGAAACAACACTAAGATTGTCCTCTGGTCTCCACACACTGTACCATATACACATGTACACCTGACATATACAAACATTCATGTACATACACACAAAAAAGACAGTGGGTATGAAAACACATATGCACTCTAGCGGAAGTGCCAATGTCAGGTGTGGTTTTTATAAGTGCTTTATTATCAGAGAAGCACTCAGCCCCATTATTGGAAAGTTCTAATTATTAAACAAATGATGAAGTTTGATTCTTGCCTTGCTTAAGATTTCTTTTTCCTCATTTTCTTTCCTCTTACCGAGGGCCGCTGTGAGTTTCTTGGGGCTCTTGAATGAGAGCCTCAGGGTCTATAAGCTCTGTGTCTTCTCTAATTATTCTTCTGGATGAACCTCCTCACATGACCTATGACCACCCAGACTGACTCCAGAAACTGTCTTCAGGCCTAGGCCTTCAGCGTGCCAGTAAAGCACTTCCCTGTTGTTCCCTGTGCCCTGGGATCCATCCCTGGCATGACTCAAAAGAAAACAAACTGTCCTCGGTAGCCAAGTGTAGTGGCCTGCCCCTGTAATCCCAGCGCTTAAGATGATCTCAAGTTCGAAGCCAGCCTGGCCTATATAGCAAGATCTGTCTCAACGAAACAAACAGAAATCTGTCTTCAATTTAAAACTGTATTTATAACTCCCACCAGTCCATGAGCTCCTCAGACCTCATCATTTTCTATTGCAGTGGTTTTCAACCTTTCAATGCTGCAACGTGTAATACAGTTCCTCATGTTGTGTTGACCCCCAACCATATAATTATTTCATTGCTACTTCATAACTGTAATTTTGCTACTGTTATGAATCATAAATATCTGCATTTTCCAATGGTTTTAGGTGACCCCTTTGAAAGGGTCTTTCTTCTCCCCAAAGGGGTGGAGACCCATAGATTGAGAACCACTGTTCTAGAGCCTCCTGTTTTCCTCTTTCCCCATCCATCCACTGTGCATTTGCCTAAACACACACAGAAAAGCAGCAGGCAGCAGGGAACATCTGTGCCATCAACATAGTTGGCTGAACTCTGAAACGTACATATTTGTAATGATGGAATACTGGTGTTCTTTTTTGTTTGTTTGAAGGGGGTTGGTTGGTTTGTTTTTGTTTGATTTGGTTTGGTTTTTGAGACACAATCTCTCTAGGTAGCCCTAGCTGTCCTAGAACTCGATTTGTAAAACTAGACTGGCCTCAAACTCACAGAGATCTCCTGCCTCTGCCTCCCAAGTGCTGAGATTAAAGGTGTGCGCCACCACCCAGCCTAGAGTACTGATTTTATTAGACTTAAGTGAGAACAAAAATAATTATCAAAACTAGGTGTTGATGTAACAAGTCTTTTTCTGTCCCACCAGCCAGCTCCCAAATAACAACATGGAGACTTATTAATTATGAAAGCTTGGCCTATAACTTAGGCTTGTTTCTAACTAGCTATTATAACTTAAATTAATCCATTTATATCAATCTACGTTCTATCACATGGCATTACCTCTCTTCCGTCTTGTACCTTCTGTTTCCTCTCTGTGTTTCCTGATGTCCACTGCGCCTCAATTCCTCCTCCTCTTCCTTTCTCTCCCCAGAAAGCCTGCCTAGCTTTTGTCCGTTCAGCTTTTTATTCCACCAATCACAGCAAATCGTCTTCACACAGTGTACAAATGTCCCACAACATGTGGGATTTTAAAATTAGAATTTGTTGTTAATTGGTGGTAGAGGGGGCTGATAACAGCAAATCCTGACTGGTAGAAGAAGGGAAGAGAAGGGCTGGGAGATGCTAAGAGCACTTGCTGCAGCAGCCCAAGGACCTGAGTTCAGATGCCGGTACCCACGTACAAAGCTGGGAGTATCTGGGGCTGCCTACCCAGCCTCACTGCAAAACCAGGAAACCCACATTCAGTCAAAGACTCTGTCTCAAGGGACTATGGCAAAAAATGAGAGAGCAGGATACTCTGTGCCCTCCTCTGGTCTCCATGGCCTCACACAACTGTACGGACATACACCTCACACACATACATAATAAGGTAAGAAAAAGTCTAGGCAAATAAAGGAAGAAAGTTTGGTGGGTTTTTTTTTTCATAACTTGCAAGTGCTGATTATAAGTTAAGAAATATTTTGACAGGCGGTGATGGTGCACACCTTTAATCCCAGCACTCAGGAGGCAGAGGCAGGTGGATCTCTGTGAGTTCGAGGCCAGCCTGGACTACCGAGTGAGTTCCAGGAAAGGTGCAAAGCTACACAGAGAAACCCTGTCTCGAAAAACCAAAAAAAAAAAAGAAATATTTTGAAGATTTGTCTGACATGTAGCGTTTGGTGACACACAGTCCAAAGACTGCCTAGTAGGTGACAAGCAAAGGCAGAGCTGTGGTTCAGCCTATGTCCTTGATCCTAGGTTTTCTGATGCTTGGGATATATGCAAGATGCTAAATGACCTCACAGCGTGGAATGAGCTGGCCAGAGCCTGTCTGCATCACATGGAGGTGGAGTTTGCTATCCGAGTTTCCCGCACAATAGGGGATGTTGGCACAGTGATGTCCTTGGAACAAATAAAGGTATGCAGTGTTTCCTGAGGCACTAGATTAAAATCTAGATGCTACTTACTCAACTTTTTACATTTCAGTTAGTCTTTGTGGGAGCCCACAAAGGTTTTCTAGTGAGATCTGAGNTTGCTTTACACAGCAGGGCTGCATTAGGGGATGGCTGGACCACATGCATGGTCACCAGGTGTCTGGGATGGTCTACACTTGGCTGTGCTTCGGGGAGGTCTTTTGCTCCACCCTTGGCATTCCTTTAAAAAGCCCTTTAGTAGAGACAGAAAGGGCTGGTGGGTTGAGACCCAGGCCCTCCCAAAGGTGTCCTATGTTTCTCTGTCTCTGTCTCTGTCTCTGTCTCTGTCTCTGTCTCTGTCTCTCTCTCTCTCTCTCTCCAGATTCCTCATTTCTCCCTGCTCAAGAGTACCCTGGGGGAATAAGAGGGAGCTGGTCTCCCTCAAGTCTTAATTGAAACAACTGAATAGGTAGACAGATACCACTTCCTACTGAGCAAAGCCTTTTGAAAAATAAAATTCTTACATTTCTTTTCACTGAAACTTCTGTTTGTAGGGAATCGAGGACTACAATCTTTTGGCAGGACATCTCGCCATGTTTACTAATGACTTCAACCTGGCTCAGGACCTGTACTTGGCATCCAACTGTCCTGTGGCTGCCCTGGAGGTATGGCAGCAAAGAGACAGGCAGTCACCCTTCTCAGCACCAGACACCACCTGTCTTCCTCTCCTGGAGTGTAGACATCTCAGCTTTCAGAGCCCCTGAGTACTCATTAATGTCAAAACCACTTTCACTCTGCATTCAGTAGATGTATAAAAAAGGCATGGTATTGTAACATTGCTAAATAATTCAAAGTCTAAATGTGCCCAAAGAGAAGGACTGTAACTTACAGAAGCTGTAAAGAGAAAAGCAGGTGCGGTCTGTTGGTCGCTCCCGTTCCCAGGTGCCGTTCCAAGCACTTAACGTGTATTAACTCCCTTAACCCCGCAACAGTCTATCCTATGGGATAGCACTGTTATTTTCTCTGTTTCCACATGAGGACATTCAAGCACTTGATCTTCAAGTTGCTGCATGAACTTCTCTGTGTTAGAGCTGAAGGTCACAGGAGGAGGATTGAACCAAATGCTGGACTGAGTTCAGAGGCAGAAGGGAAGGGAGGCCTGGCAACACAGACTGTCAGTGGAAGGGTATAGATTAACCAGCCCAGGAGGTGCCTACTTGTCAACCCAGGANCTCAAGAGGCAGAGGCAGGAGGACTGCTGTAGTTCAACGTCAGCCTGGTCCAAAGAACAAGTTCCACGCTAGCCGGGGCTACATAGCAAGACTCTGTCTGAAAAAATAAAAAGTGCAGACTTGTGAGGTGGGCACACCTGGATTCAGACTCCAGCTGTGTGTGACCTTGGGCATGTCCTTTGACCTCAACTGAGGTCCTGCTTCTTTAAAGTGTGTAATGGTGCCTAACCCTCAGGGTAGTTGGTAAGAAAATGGGTTTACAGCACAACTAATTAGAAGTAATTTATATAACTAGTAGTGGTCAGAAATAAGCAAGAGAACACATCTTTTCTCACAGATATTGAAACTAAACTGCATCCACCTTTTGTAATATAATCTGGTATAATAGTTATACAAGTGCCATTAGCTTTGGAAAGGCTTTGAGGTGATGGTTCAGAATAGAGAGAGCTAAGAGCACTCTGCTCTATAATAGTTCTGTAATAGTTCTGTAATAGTTCCTTCAGCCTCGCTTTGCAGCACAAGTTAGGTAAAGAGAGCCCTGCTTCCCACCTGCTCTGTCTCATACTAGCTGTGTAGCATTATGTAAGAACTAGCCTGTCTTTGCTTCAGTTTCTGGATCTTTGAAAGGGATACAAGAACATTACAAAAGGTAGCTGTGAAAAGTAAAATAAGCCGATATTCTAGACAGGACCTGGCAAGAAAATAGCACTTGAATAAGTTGGTTATGGTAAATTCTTTATGGTCTAAATCAGTGAGGAATGAACTGGACAGATTATTCAGTAGTTACCTAGTATATTTGGGATTATATGCCAAAAACTTTTAAGAGTGAGAATCAGGAAAAAAGATGCCTTATGTGTTGTGTTTTCTGTTATTCATGTTGCTACATGGCTTCAAATTAGTTAAGAAACTGTATCAGGGCCAGAAATATGATGGTACCTTGGTAAAGGCACTTGCCACCAAGTCTGATGACTTGATCTTGATCCCTAGGATTCACCGGATACAAGGAGAAAACTGACCCTTGAGAGTTGTCCTCTGACCTCCACACACACTCTGACACACGTGTACCCATGCACACGGACATAAATAAATTGTAACTTGAAAAGAAAAAGAAAGTGCGTCAGTTCCAGGCCAGGTACAGTGGCTCATGCCTGCAATCTCAGCAGGAAACAGACATGGGACAGTTGCTGCAAGTTCAAGGCCAGCCTGGGCTACATAGTGAGTTCCAAGCTAGCCAGGAATACATAGCAAAATCCTGCTTCACCAAAGAAGGAAGGAAAGAAATCAATTACTAAGGTATTTCCTACTTTTTTATTGGTGTCCTTCTAAGGTGAAATTTTAAATTAATTGATTATGTTGGCTTTAATTTCTCACTGTTGGAAATACTAAAGAATAAAATTTTTATATTTAGATAGGCTTGACTTTTGAGAGGAGCACAAGCTGCCGTAATAGCTAAGATATTTGTCCAGTCTAGAAGGCTCTATTGCTGCCTTTCAAAGTGTATATTATAGCAATATCTTTGTAAATATAAAGTTTCATTATTTAAACAAAGTATTTCCTTTTACTAAGCCTGGCTCTATGCTGCAACCTTGCAAAGCGCTTTGCCTTTCTGGACCTCAGGACTTTGTCTTTGTGACAGATGAGACAGGACCTGCAGCACTGGGACAGTGCTCTACAGCTGGCGAAGCGCCTGGCTCCGGACCAGATACCCTTCATATCCAAAGAGTACGCCATCCAGCTGGAGTTCACGTGAGTCCCTGCCTCCTAGCTTCTACTCAATAACTGACTGCTGCATGTCTACAGCTCCAAACTGTCATTGATTAGGCCATTCTTTTTTTTTGGCGGGGGAGGGGGAGGCAGGGCGCAGCTCAAGACAGGGTTTCTCTGTGTAGCCCTGGCTGTCCTAAAACTCACTCTGTAGACCAGGCTGCCCTCAAACTTACAGAGATCCACCTGCCTCTGCCTCCCAAGTGCTGGGATTAAAGGCGTGTGCCACCACCAGTGCCCGGCAAGGCCATTCTTTAATAATGGTGGGGGCAGGAGTCCAGAAAATATTTTATTTATCCAATGATGTCTTATTTTTGTACTTGTCCATTTTCATTTCCAGCATTAAAGTTTGAGTCTAAGATTTTTTTCTCCTCATTTAGAGTCTAAATATTGTGAATGATGTTCAGCCAGCAGCAGTATGCAGAGCATCAGGGTGACACACTGGGTTTTATGATCTGTGCTCATGATTCTGACCTCTTTTTAACATTTGGAAGATTTTCTGTGTCACTTAAAAGCAGAGCACAAGACTTTGAAGTTTGGTCTGTATCTTGGTCTGTTTATGCTGCTGTTACAGAATGCCCCAGACTAGTTATCAAGATGAGAAATTTCAGGCTAGAGAGATGGCTCAGTAGTTAAGAGCACTCCTCCAAAGAACCCAAGTTCAGTTCCCAGCATTCATGTTGTTTGGCTCACAACCACCTGTAACTCCAGCTCCAGGGGATCCCTCACCTCTGGCCTCTGCAGTTATCCACACACACGTGCACATACTCATACACATAATTACACACAATTAAAAACAAAGCAAATCTTTTAAAAAGGAAATTTCTCACAGCTGTAAAGACTAGGAAGCTCAAGTCAAAGGCACCAGCATTTGGGCAAGGCTTATTCTTGAATTCCTATACCATAGAAGGCTAAAGAACAGGAGAGAGAACTCCCTTCCACCCTGAGCCCTTTTAATCATGGCTCCTACCTCCTCATGCCATCACAGTGGCTGTTAAGTTCCAACATAGGGAGGGCAGGAGGCAGCTTCAACCTGTAACTTAAAAGTTGTAGAATTTTTTCTTTCATGAATTGAATTGCATATAGATGAAAACTCAGTAGTGGTGAAAGTCGAGGCAGAAGCTTCCCTTAAACAAATGGTCAGTGCTCACATAATAATCCCACATGATGCAGGAGTCTGCTTCACAGACCTCTGTATATCTTTGGAAATCCCATGATCTATGTTGAGTAATTTAGAATGTTCTAGTACTCTTTGTTTTTGTTTTTGTTTTTGTTTTTCAAGACAGGGTTTCTCTGTGTAGCCTTGACTGTCCTAGAACTCACTCTGTAGATCAGGCTGGCCTCGAACTCACAGAGATCTGCCTACCTTTGCCTCCTGAGTGCTGGGATTAAAGGCCTGTGCCAACATCGCCCAATTGTTTTAGTATTCTTGAGTATGAAGCCATCTAAGCTGCCAATATGCTTAGTTGGCAGACTCTATCTTTATTTGAGTGCTGCATAAAAGTGATTTTAGAAATATTCAATAGTCAGTTTTAAGTTAATGTACAGCTATGGTCACTGTCCCCAAACACATAGAGCTGAGTCGTTGATTTTCAGATATAAACTCCCACAGGCACTGACAGTTTCAAAACTGGACAGTTCCTCTCAACATTTATTAAGATACATCCCAAATCCAAAAATATTCGAATATTGAAAAATGCTAGTCTATGGTTATATTTACTTTTTTAAAACTTTTTATTGATTCTTTGTGTATTTATTTCACACCATGCATCCTGATCCCATTCATCTTCCTACCCCTTCGTATCCACCCTCTGCCCTTGCAACCTCCCCCTACAAAATAAAATTTAAAGGAAAAACAAAAAGCAAAAACAAAAAGTCTCAGCATGGAAGTTGTGGTACGACACAGTGAGTCACACAGTAAACCCTTTAGTCCATACATCTTTACTTGTAAGTGTTCATTGCAGTGAGTCATTGGCCTGGTTTGAGGCCTCTGGCTTCTACTGGGCCCTGACTGGGACTCCTCTTGGACATCCTGTTGTTGCCTTATGTCATGGCTGTCCTGCAGCTTTGGGTCTGCAGGTCCAGCCCCTTCACATGCTCCAGCAGTTTGTAGATGAGGTGGATGTTGGAGTGGGCCAACTCACAGCCCCGGTTCTGAGCCTGGGTGGTAGCTGGGTTGGTCAGCCTGCCAGCTTTTCCTTCCTTGTCACCACCACAGTGTGCTCCCCAGCACTGCCCTGGCAGCCAGGGCTGGGGCCAGTTCTCCTGCTCTCAGGCCCTCAGGGTGGCTCCCACACCCACACCTTCAGGACCAGCTCTGCTGTTTTCCCAGGTGAGGTGCAGGGCCTGTTTTCCAAGTGCTGCAGTTGGTGAGGGGCAGGGACAGCTCTCCTACTCTCATGCCCCAGTTATATTTACTTTTTAAAAACCATTTTTACATACTTCTGCATGATGTTCATACAATGGATTCTTTAAGGATATTGTCACACAAATTTTAGTTGTACAAATTATTATACCAAAAAGTACTCTTTTATTTCTAATCAAGATGCCANAATTAAAACTTTTCTATTCTGGGGGCTGGAGAGATGACCTGAGTTTGGTTCCCAGCACCCAAGTCAGATGGTTCTCAACTGGTCCAGGAGATTGGATGCTCTCTTCTATCCTCCCCAGAAACCTGCACACATGTGACTGTCACACACATACACATAAATAAAAATAAATCATTTTCTATTCTTCAGGTAAAAGCTTTTTGGATATATTTCTTCTTAGTCATTTTTAATTTAAATTTTGCCATATTTTCCCCCTTAAAAAGTAAGTCCATGAAGCTGGAGAGATGGCTCAGCAGTTAAGAGTGTTTGCTGCTCTTGAAGAAGACCCAGGTTCAGTTCCCAGCACCCACATAAGGCAGCTCATAACCACTTGTAACTCCAGCTCCAGGGGGATCTGATGCCTCTGGCCCCTGTGTGTTCCTGCACCTACCCATATACACATACACAAAATTTTAAGTTATTTTAAAAATTAAAATATATATGCAGTGAACCCAGAGGCTAGGGTGTAATTAAGTGGCAAAGTTGCATGTTCAGCTTGCGAATTAAAAACAAAAATGTCCATATATCAAAATGAGCATATTGGAAACTTAGTACATAGCACAGAGACCAGGCCCCAGTGCCATGACCCTCCGTCTCCATCTAAGAGAAAAGAATGACCCAATGTATACCATGTCAGCACAAACATCTCTGAAGGCGCTCAAGCCATTCAGAAGACTGATTTTTACTTCTTCCTGGGATTTTTTTTGTAGCAAACTCTCCCACTTTACCTGACTTGAGTTAGCGCTGCTAGGTTAGTGGGAAGTCTCTGCTTTGGTAGTGGCACGTGACCGTGAAGCTTTCGATGCTATTTGTGTGTGCTCATACCCTTGACCTAACACACCCAGCCCCTAACAGTTGAGAAAGTGTCCCCGATGATAACCTGGGTGTATCTTCTCACCAAGCACCCCAGGAGCCAGCTCCTGCTGGTCTCAGCCCCCAGGGCTCTGCCTGTCAGTCCCACAGGTTTCATTAGACATCCACAGCCCTGACTGTGTCAAAGCAGGACCCCGCTCTGTCAAGTCTAGAGAGATTTAGCTCTCCGGTGGGGGTTACACTGGCGAGCTAGATCCCTGTGAGGAGTCCAAAATGAAATAATAGTAAAGTGAGTGAGCTAAAAATAGATGGAGAATTCCAAAATCTTAATTTAGCGTCTCCTAATTGAGCAGGATCCTGAGCAAGGAACTGTAATTCTTCTTGTCAGGAGGTGTCCCTAGGTGGGCTGATATAATTGCACCCAAATTAGACATTCCTCCTCAGGAAAATTGCTGATTGTGAAGCCCTGGGCTGATGAAAGAAAGTTTTCCGTCAGCAGCCAGCCTCCCTCCTGAAGCCTTTTTATCCGTCGGTAGATTCAGAAACTGAGCAAGCCTCACAGAACCGAAGTCATTCGCCTGAGCTGACGAAGGGCGCTTGAGTGGCTCTTAATGCCATTTCAGAGCTGACTGACTACAGCGGAGGGGTGGTTGCTCAGAGGAAGACAGAGCTCAAATAAAAAGTCTGTGCAAGTCACTGTACTGAAGATACATAAGTCTGTCAGACCAGAGCCTCTTAAACTTTACCTGTTTGCAACCCTCTCTTTGCCTGTGCAACCCCAAATCTATAGGTCTATAAAATAGAAATCAAACATTTGCTGTTAATTCATAAAGAAATTTATTTTTAAACAATGCTTTGGGACTAGAGATATAGCTTAATGCGTAAAGTGCTTGCTGTGTAAACATAGGACCTGAATTTGAATCCCAGCACCATGTAAAAAAAAAAAAAAAGAAAAAAGCCAGGCAGGGTGGCACCTGCCTGTGATCCGAGAGGGGAGGTGGGGGCATCCCACCCATCCCAGTGAGCTCCAGGTTTAGGGAAAGATCCTGCGCAAACACAGGTAGATGGCTAGAGGATGGCCCCACAGTCCAGAGTACTTGATGTCCTTGTAGAGGCCTGAGGACCCGGTAAGGTTCCCAACACCCACGTGATGGTGTGACTGCAGTTCCAGGGGATACAGTGTCCTCTTCTGGCATCTAGGTAACAGGCACACATGCATATACATATGAAGGCAAACACTCAGACACATAAAATAAATATTAATATTTTAAAAAAAATAAGGTGGAGAGCAATAGAGACAGATGCCTGACATCACCCTCTGGCCTCCACATATGCGTACAAGATCACATGCACATTCATGTCCGGGGGTACTCATGCCTGTGAACACACATAATTCTTTGGTATATATATATATACACACACATATATATATGTATATATATATATATATAATCTTACCATTTATTAAAAAAGAAAGCAGATTTGAATACTAATTAAATGTATGTGCTTGTTTATTTTTTTGCAAAAAATTATATTTGCCTGGACATTCCATACTGTAAGGCATAGGGCATTGTCATTGTTTCTCAGAGTTTATTGATACTGTAATCTTATATTGTTAATGCTTCACATAAATACATGTACAAATGCCAGAAATATGTTTAGGGCCATTTCAGAAATTGTTAGAAATTCTGTCCTAATCCCAAGCCAAAATTCAATAAATGATTTTTTTTTAATGAAACTAAGTCAACAACTCAGACAGCAATTTTGAGAATCAAGCATTCTAACACAATACAATGCATGATATACTAATTTGATACTTACATGCTGATGAATGCAGTAGGAAAATGGTAAGTGTTGTTTTGCACAGTTAAACCCTGATTAAGCTATAGTTAAGCCATCATGGTTCTGTAAGAGCAGAAGACTGTATGTACAGTAAAAACATGGCAGCTTATAACATTCAATAGTTTGGGCTCTGAGCCAAGATGCTTCAGGCAGCTTCACTGGCATCGTGCAGCGTGTAGTGTGCACAGTGCAATGTGTTCAGAACCAAGGCAGCAGCAATGTGACGTGAATGAGCCCTGCCAGGGACACCTTGGATCTTTATGTGTTTGATTCTAAATTAATTTTTTATTGCTTTTTCTGTATCAAATGGTTTTGTGATGCCCACACTCAGCTATGGGGCCGTGACCTACAGTTGAAGAGGCTGGTTGTAGGTTTGCACGTCTGTTATGTTCAGTCCCGGGTACAGGAACTATTACTGCTGTTGTTCTGGGTCTGCAGTGTACCCAAAGACCATGTGTTGAAGAGGTGGTTTCCAGCCTGTGACGTCAGAAAGGTGGTAGAACTTTTAGGAGCTGGGCCTAGCATAAGGAAGTTAAGTCATTGATGCTCTGAACACCGTATTGGGTCCTGGACCCTCCTCTGCCTCTGCTTCTTGACCATGAGGTAGGCCGCTTTGCTCCACCATATGTCCTTGCCATGATGCTCTTCTCTGTCACAGGCCCAATACGACAGGTCAAGTGACCATGGATTGAAACCTCTGAAAACATGATCCAAAATAAATGTATTTTCCTCAGCTATTTGTCAAGTAACTCATGCTAGCACAATTATATCATAGGCAGTCCTTTAAAAAGTCATTTATTTATGTGTATATGTGCATGCATGCATGTGGGCATACATGCGTGTGGGTGGGTGGGTATTGTTTGCACATGCCCAAGTATGTACATATCCCACAGTGCACATTGGAGGTCAGAGAACTGGAGGTCAGAAAACAACGTTTGCAGTCAGTTCTCTCCTTCCACCATGGGTTCTGGGGATGGAAGTCAGACCAACAGGCATGTGTGGCAAGGCTGTTTGCCTGCCTCACCATCTTAGCAAGCCCACATGGCATCCTCTTGATCAGAGCCCTCCATCCTATAGTGACAAGTGTACCCCTCTACACCTACCTTTCATAAGAGCGACCCAGATTCTTTTCTTTATGTATAGTTCATTTTCCTGTCATTGTGATACTCTGTTGATATGATAATTGCACTATTTTGAAAAGTAATTTGAGAATTTTTAAAAATTTTTATTACATTTGTGTGTGTGTGTGTGTGTGTGTGTGTGTGTGCGCGCGCGCACATGCACACATCATGGCACATGTGAGGCTCAGAGGAAAACTTGTAGGAATCACTTCTCTCTCTTTACCATGTGGGGCCCAGGATTCAAACTGAGGTCAGGCATGGCAGCTAGTGTCTTAACTGCTGAGCTGTCTCNCAGGCTTCCAGCCCAGCTTCTTGCAGTATACATTCTTACAAATATTAGGCATTTGGAAACATAGGTTTCTATGACTATGTGATTGTCAATTGTGCCGTAAAGGAAATAATTAACTAAAAGTAACCCATAAAGTGCACTGCAGCCTTCCTGACATATCACACTGTAGGCACCTTATAGCACAACCCAGACTGTTTTTAAAGTAGTGAGGGAGAGCGTGCTGCCTTTGAATGGATGCCAGCATCCATGTTGTATAGCACCTTTCCTTGAGCACAAGCCACATGTCGACAAAGGGTATCTTTAAAATTTTGTGTGTGTAGCTAAAAGACTTAAATATGAATTAATTCACTGTGATTTTTCTTTCAGGGGTGACTATGTTAATGCTTTGGCTCATTACGAGAAAGGGATCACAGGTGATAATAAGGTATCTTTACATAAATAACAAATATGTCTAATGCTCCAGGAGTGTGTTTTCTGTTTCATTTTAAAATCCGGGGCTTATTTGCATTATAGTTATTCAATATCTAGTAGGTGAGCCTAATTGTTCTAGTTATTAACAACTTTACAAGAATATGCTTAAGTTACTTTAAACTCACAAAACTAAAGATGGCAATATATTTTTATTTATTACATCTGTTTGCCATTATATCCTAGATTGAGCTCCTAATTAAGATTGGAAATAAAATTTTTATTTCATCTCATTTATAAGCCAATATAGTTGAGTGAGAAAATTGATGAAAAATCATGGTGCATCCAAAGAGAGTTAGATTAAATGCTCTTAAAAGATTAAAGGAGAGTTGTGTGCACTGACTTGGAAAGGCCGTGGGGGGCACCACAGCTTTGCACACAAGAGAACCAGCTTAATCTTTACCNGTTGATTTGTTTTTTTAAATCCATATTATGTCTGGATGTGTCACAGGCCGACTATGATTTCATAAGCGTTTTGCTCTTATGACATTCCCGTAATCTCTTTGGGCTGGAGAGATGGATCAGTGGTTAAGGCACCGGCTGCTCTTCCAGGGGACCCAGCTTCAAGTCCCAGCACCTGCATAGTGGCTCACAATTGTCCTTAACTCCAGGCACATGTGGTACACAGACATACATACAGGCAAAACACTCATACATATAAAATAATGAAATTTTTGATTAAAAATTATATGTATTTACTTATTTATTGTGGGCTGGGAGGAGGGGACATGCATGCCACTACCTATAGGTGGCTGTCAGATGACAATTTACAGATACNGGTCTCTCCACATATGGGTTCCAGGGATCGAACTCAGGTCCTCAGGTTTGATGGCTGGCGCCTTTACCCACTGAGCCATCTCACCAGGCTGCTCTTACCATCATCATTATTTGGCTCCATCTGTTTTGGCCCATTCTTTCTACTGTCAAATACAGGAGCAGCTAGCTGTATGTGGCAGTTTGGGTTGTTAAAAATGGAGGGAAATTCCACTCCTCCTCATGAGCCACTTTTCAGGTGCCCAGTAGCCTCTTGGCACATTGGCTCCTNTGCTAATGGGGAAGAAACAAGAC
Source organism: Neotoma lepida (assembly GCA_001675575.1). NCBI lineage: Eukaryota > Metazoa > Chordata > Mammalia > Rodentia > Cricetidae > Neotoma > Neotoma lepida. The sequence goes on along the minus strand of LZPO01087252.1, from coordinate 213,730 downwards.
ATTCCTGCCATCACACACATTGGGCTGCTGTAGACAGAGCCCAATCTGACACTGCATTTCACTAGGAAAGATTAGTTACTTAAAAAGTTCTTGCCAGGTATGGTGGTACATGCCTGTAATCCTAGCAGTTGGGAGGCTGAGGCAGGAGGATTGCTTCGAGTTCAAGGCCTGCTTGAATTACTTAGCTAGTTTTAAGTTAGCCAGAACTGCTTAGAGAGACCCTGTTGCAAATATGGCAAGTTTATTAGTTGTCGTTAATGACTTAACAGTTCTAAACGAAGTTATATGTAATCCGACCTAGTACAGAGATCTTCAGTTTGAGTAATAATTCCCTCCTTAATTTTATTCATAGCATTTATGCTATAGTAACCAGTACATTACTTCTAGATATAATTTTATACCAAGAGGTGTAAAACAAGGCACACTCACAAGGAAGAGCAAAAACTTTCTGCTAAGTATAAAAGGTCAAAACTCTGAGAAGAAAAAAATAACTTTGTATTAGTTGATTTTTTTAAGTGTTAAAATTGTGAGAATTTCTTAAAACAATAGATGAAAGTAAATCTTAAAACGATAAATGAGGGTAAGTCTTAAAATGATGTATGAGAGTGAACTAACTTGACTGGCTGAAGTACATTGTGTTACAAGCATTTGCCTTGTTGTCGCAGGAACATGATGAAGTGTGCCTGGCTGGAGTGGCTCAGATGTCCATAAGGATGGGAGACATCCGTCGAGGGGCTAACCAAGCCCTCAAACACCCCAGCAGGGTCCTTAAAAGAGACTGTGGAGCCATCCTGGAGAACATGAAGGTACTCCTTTGTCTTCATAAATACTCGTGTGGTCATAACAAACTTAGTATCTTCCATTCCCTCTATTGTAGCAATTTTCAGAAGCAGCCCAGCTCTATGAGAAAGGCCAATATTACGACAAAGCCGCCTCTGTCTACATCCGCTGTAAGAACTGGTAAGGGCTGGCCAGAGTTTGTTTCCACGTAGATTTGGAAAGGGGTGTGTCTGGGCTCTCCCCACTTGTCTCAGCCACTCTCCCTCCTGCCTGGTCTGTTTTCTCACTTAGTTCTGCCCTCCATCTCTGTTGTTATTGCACAGGTGAGTTTGCATCCATAGTTGCTTCCCAAAGAGCGTCCTAAACCAGATAAAGTACTGGAAAAACAAAATCCTTATTTCCCCCAAGAGCTAATGCACTAGCCTTCATCTTCCCGCTGTTGGTGGAGGAGGTATCAGGAGAAAAGGTGGTTAAATCTGATTTATGTATAGGAGCCAAGATGTTTGTAAGCTCGTAGCTGCCCTTGAAAAGGAGATCGAGTTGTGGGCAGCTAACTACTCCTGGTCGGAATGGTGCTGATCTGTTCTCGACCCTACCTTCTAGGGCAAAAGTTGGCGAACTTCTGCCTCACGTCTCCTCTCCTAAGATCCACCTGCAGTATGCCAAAGCTAAAGAGGCGGATGGAAGGTACGTACAGTTTCCCAAGTCTGTAAAACCTAAGAGAGTACAAGCTTGATAGGTTAGCCATGAGCATGTCAACCTTCTAGAAGGCAGGCAGAGAAAGAAGGCATTTAACACAGTCCTAATTGGCTGAGGGAGCAGGCTGCGAACACCTTCTGCCACAGCAGACCTGTATGTTTCCAGACAGTCTGCTGCCTCTTCTAAGTGAGTCTAAGTACTGAAGTTTTGGCACAATATGGCATGAACATGATAAGAAAGATACCTTCAGGATGCAGAGGAGTAAAAGAATAGACACGTGGGTCCCTGTGTAAGCCACGGTGCAGTACTAAATATAGCTATGAAGAGGGACTATCCTGAATGTACTGAGAATTTCTACAACTTAATGGGTTGTATAACCTATAAGAAACTAAAAGCCACTGCTAGGAAAGGGGACTAGAGAAAGAAAGGCAAGACTCAGGAGGAAGTACAATTATGACCTGCCCTCCTGTGAACACTGGAAGCTCCGCCCCTGATGGCAGTGAAAGCATGCCACCATAGTTGATGTTTATTTTGATTTTTGAACTAAACCATGCTATCAAAAAGCTCTTGTTGTGTGTGCCCAATGGAAGCGTAAATTTCTACAGTCTTTGGAAATTAATGTCAGAAGTATCTCTTAAGAGGCCTTTATAGGTTAGTAATGCCTTCCACTTTTAGAAGAGTAACCTTGGGAGTAGATACTGCTACCCACTTAAATGTCTTGTTGAAATTGGAAGAGCAGAGTTATTCTGAGCTGAGAAGTCCTGAGCGCCATCTGGAGGTGAACATGCAAAGATTTTGTGTCTTGCTTTTAAAGCTTTATGTCTGTCATTGTGAAGCGTTCTGTAATTTCTGTTTTCTAAAATAATTCCACACTGCTATTACTATCTTTCCACTTGAAAATAAAAAACACAGTAGAATGTAAACAAATTACATACTTCTAATTCATAGGATAAAATTCATTATTGGTCCTTTACACTTCATTTATGCAACCCCTAAAAGAGAATGTATTTTAGTAGAGGAATACCTAGTATTTGATTCTGAAGAAGAAAGAAGTTCAAGAAAACAGAGCGACTGCTATCTCCACAATAGAAAAGTGTCCCCCACATTAGCTGGCTCCTACTCCCCACAAAA
>LZPO01087252.1:127161-138781 GCA_001675575.1 Neotoma lepida | reverse complement strand
GGGGAGGGAAAGAGAGAAAGAGAGAGGGAGAGAGAAGGGAGGGAGGGAAAATGGGAAGGAGGAGGGGGCTAGCTACTCTTCTAGGACAGGGGTTTGATTCCCAGCACCCATATGGAGGTTCATGGCTGTCTGTAACTCCAGTCCCAGGGGATCCAGCACCCTTGTGTGGCCTCCACAGGCACAGACACATATGTAGACAAAATACACATGAAACAAAATTCTTCCTTAATTCCCCTGGGGTTGGGGATTTAGCTCAGTGGTAGAGTACTTGCCTAGCCAGTGCAAAGGCTCTAGGGTCAGCCCTCAACTCCCAGAAGAAAAAAAAATAAAAGACAAACTATTCCCCTAGCGCTAGAAATGTAGCTCAGTGGTGGAGCGTTCACCTAGCCAAAGATGATGATGCCCTTCCTCTGACAGATACAATTCAAAACAGCCAAAAGGAACACATTCGGGATCTTACCTGTCTCAGAAATGTAAGTAACAGGATCCTTCCCAGAAATTTTACCAGGTTTAGAAGATGGTGGCAATTTTTCTGATTTTTCTGATTTCTTTTTAGCATTTTTTACCTGTACTGTCTCCTCTGATTCTGAATCTACAAGAGAAGAATTAAACTATGAAAGGAAATATTAGTGTATTTTTTTAAGTGGTCATTATGAACCAATCCCCCAAGGAGCATCTCTTGATGAATTTTTACATTACTTTTATCCAGTAATAAACTCATGCATTCGATTCCTATTCCTGCTTTAACAATCGCCACAAACAAAGCAGCTTAAAAACCATACATGTGGGCTGGGGACACGGTTCATTGGGTAAAGGTGCTTGTTGTCAAGCCTGATGACCTAAGTTCAATCCCCAGGACCCACAGAGTACAAGGAGAACGCCAACTCCCCCAAATTACCTGTCCTACATATGCACAAAGTGGCATACACACCCACACACATACAAAAAAAAAAATTCTATACGAATATATTATCTTTAACAATTCTGGGCAAAGTCTGATACAGGTCTCATGAGGACATCAGCAGGTATACAGTCCTTTCCAGTTCTCTAGGGAATAATCATTTCCTTATCATTTCCATTTGCTAGTGGCTGCCATCAATATACAGTTCTTAACCTTCCATCTTCAAAGCAAAAAAATTGGGCATGGTGGTCCTGGCCAGGGAGACTCAAAGTTCAGGCTTGTCTGGGATACAGGTTAAAGGCCATCATAGGCAACCTTAGAAGACCTTGTGTCACTAATTTTTTAAAAATATTTTAAAAAGAGTAACGGATGTTGCTCAAGGGTAGAATGTTTGTGTAGCATGTGCACATGCAAGGCACTGTGTTCAATCCCTACACCACAGACAAATACCCTCATGCAGAGTGCTACCATCTCTCTGGTTGCTGACCTTCTTACACTCTTTGGGGGAGGTAGTGAGATGTTGAGACAGGGTCTCTCTACGTTGTCCTGGAGCTCTCTAACTGGACCAAGATGGTCTTGAACTCACAGGCCTGTCTCTGCCTCCAAGTGCTGGGATTAAAGGAACGTTCATTCTCACACTCTAATTTCTCTCCAGATCTCTTCTGCCTCCCTACTCCTTAGACACATTGAACCTATCTTATTTTAAGGACATCTGAAGCAATCTGTAGCTTTATTTTCCTTTGCTCTATAACCCAACAGATCCACAGATTCTAGGAATTCGATTGTGGATCTATGGAAGACATCACTCTGCCTACTTGGCCAGACTACTCAATGCAGTGTAGAGCAAGGCATAAGCACCTAACCTAGGGCCTGGTACAAAGCAGCCCATTCATCAACTCTGTCCTCCCACTGTCTACACATCTAAAAGCTTGGCCTCATTCTGCTTGGATTAGTTTCTGATTCTGAGACGGGGTTTTACCATAAAGCCCTGGCTGGCCTGAGATCCACCCGCATCTGCCTCCAGAGTGCTGGGATTACAGATGTGTCACCATACCCAGCCCATATTGCTTTAAATTAGTGTTTTATATAATTATTTCCAAGAAGAAATTCAAAGAATACAGGTATACATTTTCAATTTCCTTATGATAAAATACAGTAAAATGCACTTACTAAACATTCAAGTACTTTGAAAAATCAGTCATGACCTGTACTATCACTGTGAAAGTTACCAACAACCTACATGCTGTGACACACCACAGTGCCCGCTATTGCAGATGAGGCAGGAAAGCACTTGAGCCTGGAAGTTCAGGACCAGCCTGGGCAACAAAGGTAGGGCTCAACTAAAATTTTATATATAGATATGTATGTATGTATGTATATATGTATGTATGTATATGTGTGTGTGTAATATATATAATAAAAATATTTTAAAATATAAAATACATTTTTTAAGAATAAGGAACAAAATAAACCCAAAAAATAATCACAATACACAAATGCTTCCTTGGCTACATTAGTTTATATCCATTAGGCATAATGACACATGCCTATGATTCCAGAATTTAGGAAGTGGAGGTAAGATCAGGAATTTTTTTTTTTCCAAGACAGGGTTTCTCTGTGTAGCTTTGGCGCCTTTCCTGGAACTCACTCGGTAGCCCAGGCTGGCCTCAAACTCACAGAGATCTGCCTGCCTCTGCCTCTCGAGGGCTAGGATTAAAGGCGTGCGCCACCAGCACCCAGCTGAGNAAGATGGTTCAGCAAATAAAGACACCTACCACCAAGCCTGATGCCCAAATCAATCCCCAGGAAGTGCACAGTGAAGAGAGAACCGACTCCTACGGTTGTCCTCTGCCCTCCACTGGCATGCCATAGTACACACACCCACATACACATAAATTAATTCATTCAATGGACCCAATATTTGCTTTAACAGCAGCACTATAAGGTACATTTTTCTTTTCTTTTTTTAAACAAATTCAACTTCTAAGAACCTGAGTTTGAAAAAAATTAATGGGAATATTTTTTAAAATATGGGCTGAAAATACAGAGCAGTGTCAGAGCAATTGCCTAGCATGAGTGAGGCCCTGAATCCGATCCCTGAGCTAAATAAATAAGTAAATAAGCCACACTCAAAGTAAATCTGAGACAAGCTACATATTCTATCCCTCACTAAACAAATCTTTAATATATTAAAATATTTAGGTTCTGGTAAGTTCTGCTGTTAAAAATTGTTCCAAGTACTACCTACTTGAGCTCTCTTCACCCAGCACTTATTAATATCAGAGACACGTATGTGTCAGATGCCAGTTTGGAAAACACAGTCACCTGGGAAATAAAAGCCGTTTAATCCTTTAAAGGTCCTCAGAAAGTTACCTGAATCATAGATGATTCTCTTTCTCTTGTGTTGCTTTGGTTTGGAGGCATCCTCTTTACAGGAGTTATTAACCTGTAGACAGCAGGGTGTAATTAGAACAAAGGAAGCCTATACAACTTAGCCTGTCATTCTCACTTGACTCAGGTTTAGGGGCTGTCAACTGAGGCAAGTTTGCCCCCGTGGAGACATCTGTTGATACCTAGAGACGTTGTTTATCACAAAGTGGGAGACAAGAGTTTCTTATGACATCTAGTACATAAGGATGTTACTAACAGCATCCAATGNAACAGTTATCCAGCCCAAAATGTCAGAATGCTCTTGCTGAACAGGACAAGACCAGAAGTGCACAGGAGGGAAGACTTACAGAAAAAGATATACTATTATTCAGCTACACATTCAGCACTAGCCCACACATAAGAAAGAGTAAAAGGAGGCTGTGGTGATATTTTATTTGTGCTCTAACAAATAAAGCTTGCCTGGAGATCAGAGGGCAGAGCTAGCCACTAGTTAACCATAGAGGCCAGGGAGTGGTGACACACATCTTTAATCCTAGCANTTGGGAGGAGGAAATAGGAAGTGATANGGCTGGGCAGAGAGAGGATTATAAGGCAGGCGGAGAGAGGAGCTCAACCCCTTTTCTAGTCTGAGAAGTNGGGGCAATAAGAGATGACTTTGGCTAGCTCCTTTNCTTCTCTGATCTTTCAGCATTTACTCCTATATTTGACTCCGGGTTTTTATTATTAAGACCAATTAGAAGTCCCACTACAGGATGTCAGACATCAAAGGGTCAAGATGTTTATTAGATCTTGAATGTCCTTGAATGCCTTGGTCTCCAAGGTGGTGCTATTGAGAGGTGGCAGACCCTTTAAGAGGTAGAGCCCAGTGGAAAGCCCCTAAAGGGGAAAGAGAACCTTCCTCCACCAGTCTGTCTCTTGGTCATGAGGAGACCATCCACTCTACCACACACTCCCAGCATGATGCGCTGTTTCGTCAGCAGTCCCACAGCAATGAGCCAACAGATCACAGACTGGACACCTCCAAACCAAAATAACCTTTTTCTTCATAAGTAAATTATCTCAGATAGTTTGTGAAAGTAATGGAAAGGTGGCTAACACACAGGACAGGTGCTTCCTAAAAATTCAAGATAAAAACAGAAATATGAGCTAGGCTAGCAGCCCTTTGATGGCAAATGCATGCTGAAAAACTAAAGGCAAGCCAAAAGGTTACATATATTTGTAAACATCACTTTCTAACACACTCATATTTTCCCAAAATGCACAGAAAAAATGACTTAGAAGACAGAAATACCTATGTATTTCTGTCCATTAAAATAAAACTTGAAAACTATCAGAATACAACTAGCTTCAAAACTAAGACAAATGAACCATAATTTACAGCTACTACAAAGAGTTAGGTCAGGAAACAGAAGCAAAGGCAGCTACAGTAACTCTAAAGACAAATATCTCAAAAGAAAGTTTCCAATTCTTCCTATAAATTCTGCCCAAATCTCCTGTACTGTTTCTATAAAATACTTTTCAAGTACTTAGAAAGCCAAAGTTTTAAATGGCTAAATTAAAAGAACTAAACCAAGCCAGGTGGTGGTGGTGGTACATATCTTTAATCTCAGCATTTGGGAGGCAGAGGCAGGTGGATCTCCAAGTTAGAGGCCAGCCTGGTCTATAGAGTAAGTTCTGGACAGCCAGGGCCATACAGAAAAACCCTGTCTTAAAAAAAAAAAAAAACTAAACTAAAATTTCATCTGCTGCCCATCAAACGGAAAAGCAAGAATTTGGAGCCTAAGTTTGGTCAAGCTAACTACACGCTGAGCCAAAAGAACCAACAATCTTTTGAGGAATATAAATGAATCCAATACAATAAATCCAAAATAGGGAAAAAGCAAGAAATTCAACCTATGTGGTTAAGTNTGTCAAGACAACAAATCATAAAGGAGCCAGATATCTGATCAAACATCACTCCAATGTTTGTGTGAGGTGCTTTTGGATGAGTTCAATATTCAAATCAATGAAATAAAGGAGATGTCCCTCCTGGAAGTAATTGAGTCTTATCAAATTAGCTGAAGCCCTGAGAAGCTAACTTTCCCTGGAATGAGAGAGAATTCTTCTTGCCTGACTTCTAGCTAGGATGCCAGCTTTTTCCTGCCTTTGGACTGGAGTCAGACCACCGTTTCTTTGGGATGTTTTTTTGGTTTGGTGGTTTTTTTTTTTTTTTTTTTTTTGGTTTTTCAAGATCAGGTTTCTCTGTATAGACCTGGCTGTCCTGGAACTTGCTCTGTAGACCAGGCTGGTCTCAAACTCACGGAGATCCTCCTGCCTCTACCTCCCTAGTGCTGGGGTTAATCACCTCCCAGCCCAGCCCATCACCTTCTAGTGGCCTATCATCTACTAGACTGGACCTCTACCATCAGTTCTGGGTCTCCACCTTACAAGCTACAAGCCTTGTCAGCTTTTACAGTCCTCTGAACCCATTCTTAGTAATAAATCTACTTATGTTCATACTATNGGTTCTCTTTTACTGGAGGGCCTGGCTAACAAAAATTTTTAGTGCTAAAAAAATGGAAGGCTGCTATTAAAAATATCTAAAATAAANAAGTGACTTTAAAACTAGGTACTGAGTAGAAACTGGAGAGATTTTGAGATACATACTAGAAAAAGTCCAGAACACCGTAAAGGAATTATGAGTAAAAACAAGCTTGAGTCCAGCCCGGTGGTGGTGGTGGTGGTGCACGTCTTTAACCCCAGCACCCGGAAAGCAGAGGCAGGTGGATCTCTGAGTTCAAGGCCAGCCTGTTCTACAAAGCATGTTCCAAGATAGCCAATGCTACAAAAAGAACTCCTCACCCAAAAAACAAAACAAAACAAAACATGAGCTCCTGAAAAAGAACAGCTACAGTGGAAACCTTGCATCTCAGAAGACAGCGCATCATCATGAACAGCATGCTGATAAACGTTGAACTGGGAGTCTGGCTCGGTGACAGGAGTAGTTCGCCTGACTTACGTAAAGCCCTCCCTCCGTTTAGTCCTCAATGTCACCAAAATAAAATTTAAAGAAAAGAAGAAAATGAAAGTTAAAGGCCAACCTACCGAGTTCTCTGACAGAAACATTAATAGGCTTTNGAAAACTGCAGTAAAGAATTTGGTTGGGGTAGAACAGTGCTGGAGCACACCTTTAATTCCAGCACTTAGGAGACAGAGGCAGGTAGATCTCTGTGAGTTCAAGGCCAACCTGGTCTACAGAGAGAGCTCCAGGACAGCCAGGGCTATACAGAAACCCTATCATGAAAAAAAAACAAAACAAAAAAGCAAAGGTTTTGTTTGTTTTTGTTGTTGTTGCTACTGTTGTTTTTAATGAGCGTAGGTATTTTGCCAGGATATNAGTCTGTGCACCATGTGCATGTCTCGTGCCATGAAGGCCAGAAGAAGGCTTCAGATCCCCTATAAGTGGAGTTACAAATGGTTGTGAGCCACCATGTGGGTGCTAGAAATCGAACCTGGGCCCTATGGAAGACTAGATAGTGCTCTTGACCACTGAGCCAACTCTCCAGCCCAAAACACAAAGTTTTAACAACTAGAAGGAGAAAGAAAGGAGAAGGGACAACAGGATTGAACACAGCAAGCTATACTAGCTAGACATATCAGCCTTATTTCTTCCTCCCTCCTCTGTTAACTGCACTGCACTCCCACATAACAAGGTTAGGACCCAGCTGCCTGGACACCTCACACAATACAAACTTGGCCATGAAAACTGACCTTGACTTCCTTCACTCCTTTCTTTCCTTTGACAGTTCCCTCCGAAGGTTTTATCTTCTCATTCTTCTTTCCTGTCTCACTTTCANGCTTTTTTCCACTTGATATAACCCCAAAGAATTTCCGAATGTCCTAAAAACAGAAGAGGAGATGTGTAAATATAAAACACATGACATTCTAATTTCCGTTACTAACAAGACAACTTTACCCAACTGCTCTAACCCAAGTCATCTCTCCAAATCAAAGCCATCTATATTCAGCAGCATCCTTTTTATAAATAAAAGCCACTTGATAAAATTACTGAATTAAAAATAAGTTTTCTAATGTAAAGTAATATTAATCCCCAGAATGTAACCAAAAACAATGCAAATATGAACAAGCAAAATTTTTGATAAAGGGGCTAAAGTGATGGCTGAGTGGTTACAGCACTTCCTGGCTCTTGCAAGTACCTGGGTTCAGTTCCCATCACCCACATTAAGTGGCTCACAACTACCTATAAGAACCATCTATTTGGGGGTCTGATGTCCTCTGGCCTCTGCAGGCACTTGCATGCATGTGGTGCACATAACCTCACACACATAAATAAAAATAACAAACAGTTTTAAAGAATTGTTTTTGAGGAGCTGGGCATGGTGGCACACACCTTTAATCGCAGCACTCAGGAGGGAGAGGCGGCAGGTAGATCTCTGTGAGTTTGAGACCAGCCTGGACTACAAGTTCCAGGGTAGCCAGGGCTGTTAAACAGAGAAACACTGTGTCAGGAAAAAAAAAAATTGTTTTTGACAATAAGAGCACAGTTATGAAGAGGCAGATAGCAGGTAGTGNCTGAAAATGTACGCACATACAAATTCCATTGTCCCAGGTGGCTGAGAAGACACAGTTCAGTATACCCATAGCTACAAGATTTACACTTCAGCTTGAGAAAACAACTCTCACAACCCAGATCTTTCTTAGAAACTAAGAACATTGAAAAGATTTTTCCCTACATGATTCTTTTAAAACTCTAAAGATTAAAAAAAAAACAAACAAAAAACTGGTGCCTACTATAATATACTCTTTCATTACATGACATGGGTTAAACTACAGAATTCAAATTAATCNTACAATGACTTTACAACACAATTTAGCATTAAAAGCACTCAGTTGTCTTATTCTTTACATATATATTTTCCTTGCCTTTTTTGTTTTGTTTTTATTTTGTTTGGAGACAAGGTCCCACTATGTAACCCCACTGTCCAGGAACTCACCATGGAAGCCAGGCTGGTCTCTGACTCCTCAGAGATCTACCTGCTTCTGCCCTCANCTCCAGTACTGGGGATGCAGGTGTGCACCTCCACGCCCAGCTCCCTACCTTTCTGTAATTGAGTTCTGAAGAAACTATGTAGAGAGGAAAGTGAACAGAACAGACCTTAGAATCAAGGAGCCTTGGTCTGAATCTGTGCTCTGGTGCATTCTACTTGTATGATCCTGGACAATTCATTAGTATATCAGTCTGTCTTCAGATAAGTGAAATGGAATTCATACACCTACTCTTTATAAATCTTCAACATGCATCTATTATAATTTTGGCTCAGCAAAAANCTTTTCCACTTCATTTTTGAACTATTAGTCACTCAAATCACTGAAACACCCCCTTAAAAAACTGTTTATAAGCAAAGCAAAGGTATAGGATTTCATATCTTCCTTTGCAGATTTCCTGATATATAAAAAGTTCTAATTCATTAATTCAATCTAAGTTTAAAAATTCTTGCTGCCAGGCTGGCGGCATGTGCCTGTAACCAAGTGGTAGAGGCTGGAGTGTCAGGAGTTCAAGACCAGCCTTGACCAGTTCAAGAAACTACACAGCAAGTTTCTGACTAGTCTGGGATACAAGAGACTGTCTCAAAAATAAACAAACAAATAAACATATCAACAGGGAGCCAAGGTGATGGCTCAGCAAGGAAAACTAAGCTCAGTCTCTGGGACCCATGTAAAGGGGGGAGGGGAGAACTGACCCCTGAAAGTTGTTCTCTGACCTCCACGTGTGGCGTGTGTGCACCCACACACACATCACACACACGCACACACACAAAATAATAATAATGAGCTGCAAAAGTAAGGGACTAAAACACAGCCTATTGAATGGATACCTTGGCTCTAAAACTCAAGACATTTGTGTCAAGTGCTGAAGAATGGGACAATAAAGAAAGCCACAGTCATATGTATAATTTACCAAGAAGTGAGCTTGAGGCTGACTACCTTATTGCTTCTGGAGGAAATGACAGTTTCTAGTCAGTGTCACTTTTTAGAATTATATAGTGATGCTTCACTCAAACAGTAGGGATCAAACACGTACACAGGAAAGAAAAAGAAAAGGACAGAGATAATGCAGGTACTCCAAGGAAACAGCAAAACTCTTAAGTTAATAATTAGGGAGCAAGCGAGATGGCTCGGAGGGTAAAGGCACTTGCTGTCGGCCTAAGGACCTGAGTTTGATCCCTGGAGCCTACATACATGGAAAGGAGAGAACCAACTCCACATTGTCCTGTGACTTCCACACCTAAACCATGGAGCGCGCGCGCACACACACACACACACACACACACACACACACACACAGAAACAAAATGGACAAACATTACGATAATTACAGTCCTGGTTTTCAACTTGTGTTTTATACCACAGACTAAAGAAAACAAAATAGCACTGAGCACTGACATACAGGAAAGTCTGCACTGCACTCAGCATTCCTGGCCTTCTTCCTAAGGAGCTGTCAGCTCACATTCCTTCCTTTCTCCTTACTCCACCTACTCCTCAATCCCTACACTGACGGCGGCAATATACACTATATGTATATATATCAGTATCTACCTCAATATATACTAAATATACACTACATGTATATATATCAGTATCTACCTCTATATATACTATACACTACATGTATATATCAGTATCTACCTCTATATCTACTAAATATACACTACGTGTATATATATTAGTATCTACCTCTATATATACTATACACTACATGTATATATCAGTATCTACCTCTATATATACTAAATATACACTACGTGTATATATATCAGTATCTACCTCTATATATACTATACACTACATGTATATATCGGTATCTACCTCTATATATACTAAATATACACTATGTGTATATATATTAGTATCTACTTCTATATATACTAAATATACACTATATGTATATATATTTGTATCTACCTCTATATATACTAAATATACACTATATATTAGTATCTACCTCTATATATACTAAATATACACTATATGTATATATATATTAGTATCTACCTCAATATATACTATATGAGCCCAATCTCAAATCAATTAACTAAAAATTTACAGAAAAATCAAACAAAAGATACCATAAACGAAAATATCCACAATATAAGTAATATATAAGTGGGCTTCTACAAATCAATGAAAGACAATCAAATAAAAAACTGAATAAAAACTAATAATAGGCAAACCATAAAAAGAAATGCAATATCAACAAAACATACATATACCTTTTCTCCCAATAATCACATTTCTTATATTTTGGGTTGTGAACCTAGCTTTTAAAAGATGAAGTGTCTCTCTGGCCCAATCATCACATTTCTAAACGAAATGATAGTGGATGGAAAAGTGCATACTGCTCTCGCAGAGGACCTGAGTTTGGACCCAGCACCCACAGCTCATGGCTCACAACTGCCTGTAACTCTAGCTCTGGTGGCTCAAAACCCTCTTCTGGCCTCCACAGGCACTGCACCCACATGCACATACCCACACACAGATACACACACATATACATATAATTTTAAAAAATCTTAGGAAATTATAAAGGAGGGCTGGAGAGATGGCTCAGTGATTAAAAGCATTGGTAGCTCTTCTAGAGGTCCTGATTCCCAGGTTCAATTCCCAGCAACCACATGGTAGCTCACAACCATCTATAATGGGATCTCATGCTCTCTTCTGGCCTGCAGGAGTGCAGGCGTGCAGGCNTGCAGGTGTGCATGCAGATAGAGCACTCACACCAAAAAGAACAAGAGAAGCAGTTATAAAGGAGCTGAGCATAGTGGCACACGTCTAATGCTAGCAGTAGGGAGCAGAGGCAGGCAGATCTCTATGATTCAAGGCCAGCCTGGTCTACATGGTAAGTTTCAGGTAGAAAGAAAAGGTGGGGGGAGCCAGGCAGTGGTGGTGCATGCCTTTAATCCCAGAAATTGGGGAAGCAGAAGCAGGTGGATCTCTGAGTTCTGAGTTCGAGACCAACCAGGCCTACAGAGTGAGTTCCAGAATGGCCAGGGCTACACAGAGAAGCTGTCTCAAAAGGCCAAAGGGGGTGGGGGAAGAAAAATTAAAAAAGAAAAAAAGAAAGGAGAAGGAAAGAGGAAAGAGATGGGGTGGGAAAGGATGAAGGAGGGGACAGCTAAGTGTAACTCTCCTTTTTTTCTTGGTGATTATTAGTTTAAAAAAAACAGGGAAATTCAGGCCGGGCGGTGGTGTCGCACGCCTTTAATCCCAGCACTCGGGAGGCAGAGGCAGGCGGATCTCTGTGAGTTCGAGGCCAGCCTGGGCTACCGA
>LZPO01087252.1:110106-121883 GCA_001675575.1 Neotoma lepida | reverse complement strand
GGCGGGGCGGGGGGGGTAACTGTACAACTGTTCAGGGAAGAACCTGTAACAGGTTCCAGGGAAGAAGAGTCTATGGTCCCTCACTGACTGCTTCATTCACTCAGGTTACCACTCAGTACTTCTAAAAGCCTTCAACCGACCAGGATCAATGCTTAGTGCTCAGAAGAAACAAAACAGGAAGCAGCCGTGGTGGCACACCCCTGTAATCCCAGCACTTGGGAGGAAAAGGAAGGTAGATCGCTGTGAGTTCAAGGCTAGCCTGGTCTACAAAGCAAGTTCCAGGACAGCCAGAGCTACACAGGGAGACCCTGCTCCAAAAAAGAAAGAAAGAAAACAGTAAAGGAAAAACAAACCCTCTGCTCTAATAGAGCTTCCATCGATCTTACTGCTCTTCAGTCTGTCTTCAGAGAACACAAATTGAGCCTAGAGAAGCCAGCCCACCCGGGAAGACGAGTAGGGACTGTTCCTGCTGCTGCCCTTCAGTCTACTGACTGTCTTCCTGACAAGTTCTTCATACAATAAAATCTTAATTGTGCCAAGAGGATACAATAGAGTCTCTCAATTAAACACTCATCATAGAAGTTTTCAGGTTCCTGACCCAAAATTACAAATGGACAAAACTGAGCACAACACTGAAATAATTATCTAATTGAGATTTAAAACAATAAGGTTTCTTTTCACGCCTGCTTAGCTGGGATAACTAAAGTGTCTGAGGCTGACTGTGCCTGATGAAATGGTTTATTCCAGAATGCTGACATTTCCACCACAGCTAACATACTGACAGAAATTCTCATTCATCCAGAGGTTAACATTTCACAACTGATTTCTATCCCAAAAAAATCAACTTTAACCACCTACATGATCACATAACTTAAGGTCAAACCAAAAACAGACCTAAAATATAATACAGTAAAACATCATACTTCTCTAGGCTACCTTACTGTCATGAAGAAAACTAAAACAAACAAACCAAGGTCTCACCNTGTAGCCCTGACTGGTCTGAAATTGGCTATGTAGACCAGGCTGGCCTCAGACTCAGGAGGATCCGCCTGCCTCTGCCTTCTGAATGCTGAGATTAAAGGTGTACTACTACCACCATGCTCATTGATGAAATGTCTTAATAACTTAGACACATCATGAACAAAAGGATGGAAAAAATATTTCAATAGATTTATTTTACTTGATGTGTATGAGTGTTTTGCCTGCATGTATGTGTGTGCACCACATAAGTGCCTGGTGCCTATGGAAATCAGAAGAGGCCTCAGGTCTCCTAGAAANAGTTATGGATGGTTGTGAGCCACTACGTGGGTGCTGGGAACCGAACTTGTGTCCTTTGCAAGAGTATCAAGTGCTCTTAACCACTGAGCCATCTTTCTTGTCCCTACAACAGTGATTTTCAACCTGCTGCAACCTTTTAATGCAGTTCCTCACGTTATAGTAACCCCCAACCACAACATTATTTTCGTTGCTACCTCATAACTGTAATTTTGCTACTGTTATGAATCGCAATGTAACTATCTGTGTTTTCCGGTGGTCTTAGGCGAACCCTGTGAAAGAGTCATTCAACGCCCCCCGGGGTCGTGACCCACATGTTGAGAACCACTGCCCTAGAAAATGCCAGCAACTTTTATCTTCTTGGGGTTTTTTTTACTGAAATTACAAAGTTTATTCACACATCAAATATTTATGGAAAAATGTACCATATGCCAAACACTACAGAGCAGTTCTCTGTCCCTGNGGCTTCTACCCCTGNAGAGACTGTCAGTGACAAGCAGCCCACTTAGTAATGTGTATGTGCCAAACAAACAAAACATGTTGTCTTTGACACCACACCAGTAATTTTTAAACTTTCATAAACCTCATAAGTTCTATTTTGCCCAGAAATATTCAAAAACAAACATGCACACAAAACTCTGAATACAGATCTGAGGTATAACCCGGGGATAAAGCACTTGCCTATCATCAGTAAAGCCTTAGGTTTACTCTCCAGCACTGCAGNGTGGNGGAAGANGAGGGGCAGGAGGGACTGGACCAGTGTAATGGCTCAGTGGGTAAGGGTGCTTGTCACCAAGTCCGATAACCTAAATTCAATTCTGAAGACCCACACTGCAAGTTGCCTCTTACCTCCACACATGTGCTGTGGCAGTCATGTACACACACACAAATAAATTAATTAAATAGATGTGGCTAGTAAATAAATTGTGGCTGGGCAGGGTGGTACATTCCTGTAATACCAGCACTAGAAAGACGCAGGCAATAGAAGGAAATGAAGTTCAAAGTCATTCTCAATTCAAAAACAGCCTGGATACTTGAGATTCTGTCTCATAAATAAATAGATAGATAGATAGATAGACAGACAGACAGACAGACAGACAGACAGACAGATAAGATCAATGTGCTTAATCCACGTAACAAATCTAGAAGTTGTTAGCCCTGATTCACAGACTAGGAAACTGAGAATACCAGGAAGCCATTAACTAGCAAAAGTTTTAAAATTGAAAATTGGGCTGGGCGGTGGGGGGTGCACACTTTTAATACCAGAACTCAGGAGGCAGAGGAAAGCAAATTGGGAATTCAAGGCCAGCCTGGTCTACAGAGAGAATTCTAGGACAGCCAGGGCTACATAGAGAAATCCTGTCTCAAACAACCAAAAACAAATAAATTAATAAATTAAATAAAATTGATTGGGGCTGAAGGGATGGCTCACAGTTAAGACACTTTCTGTTCTTCCAGAGGGCCTGAGTTAGGTTCCCGGGAGCCTTATCGATTCTCACAATTAATCACCTATAACTCTAGCTTCTGAAGGGAACTCACACATAGCATTCACTCAGACACACAATACACATAAAAATAAATATTTAAATTGAAGACTGTCTTAAATGTAAGGGGAAAATTGCTAATCATCACTATAAACCCAGCACTAGGGAGTCTGAGGCAGGAGAAATAGGAATTCAAGACCCCCCTGGTCCTTGGTGAAACTGCCTCAGCAGAGAGGAAGAGGGTTAGGGACAGGGCGGCAGTTCCCATCCTTCAGGTATAATTAACAATTCTACAAGACGACTGACTAGAAAGAAGTGATGCATATCAGACAACCCACACCAGTGGGTGAACACAGACCAAACTCAATTACCAGGCTTGGNCAGGGACTAAAAGGAAGGGAGGTACATTTTCTAAGTTTTAATCTGTACCAAGACATTTCATCTCCAACTTGGGTGTCCAATCTATTAGTACAAGTAGAGACAAAAAACAAAACTTTTTGCTGTACCCTCCTAAACCCAAAATAAATGCAGCACACGATGACCTCCAGATTGAGACACTGGAATGTAAAAGATGGTGCACATTTGCTCTGAAGCAGACACAAGCAGCTCTCACTACTGTTCCACTTGTAAAGAGCTCAACCACCAGATGAAGAAGATGAAAGAGGAGGAGGAGGAGGGCGCAAATTATGTCACCACATTCATTTATCTTTGAGTACAGGATTTTATGCAAAGCAGAGACCACAGTGCTCTGCAGAGCAGCTGCCAAAATAATACACATTGGTTTTACTTCTCTGTTTTAAAATTAGCAAAGAAATGAAAATATTTAACATTTTTAAACAGCCCACCAAATTTACAAGAAAAATTATCATCAACATACTTCATAAAACCTACTCAAATATTTAACAAGCTTTTACTTTATTAAGCACTAGAATGTTAACTGTATTTGTTACTGTTGTTGCTCCAGGCATACAGCGGCACCTAACANACATAAAGAATGTTATTCTCATACCAGCATCAAGGAAGTAAAGCAATCATTGTCACAANTGAACAAATGAAATAGTTAACACCATCTTACAAAAACAAGAAAGCAAGGCCCAGCACCTGAGTAGGGTACTCAAGATCACACAACAGTCATGGAATGGCAGGGATGGAGCTGGATTTAAACCAAGGTTGCCACCCAATTACCCTTCTTACAACTCTGAAGAATGGCCTCACAGACCTGTCTAAATGTCCCATCCTTCCAAGGAAGAAACAGACACAAGTGAGGACNACAGGCTNCTACAGCTTACGGAAGTGTGGATTCAAACCTGGTTTTGACTCTGTCTTCCAGAGATCACATGCTCCCTCATGAAGCCCTCCTGACCACCACCACCACCACCTCTTCCACCTGCCTCCTCTCCCTTTAACGGAACCACACTGGGCTTGTCAGCGGCTTCTTTCTGATCTGTGCTGCTTCCTTTCCTACAGACCATCGGATCTGACTTCCCCTTTCTGCCACTTCCTAAAGGGCTACTACTTGTCTCAGGCTGTGCTGAGTACTAAGGTTCAGAGAAAGACACAGCCTTGACCTCCCGAAGCTGGAACCCTCATCCTGCCAGACCCACTCAGCCCCAATAGGCCTGGGATACTGAAGATGGAGTGTACTGAAAGGGATGCCCCTTCTCTGAGAGTCTTCAGGCCCAGCCAAGAGCTTTTTTGGTTTTTCAAGACAAGGTTTCTCTGTGTATCCTGGCTGTCCTGTACCTAGCCATATAGACCAGGCTAANTTTGAACTCAGAGATCCACCTGCCTCTGCCTCCCAAATGCTAGGATTACAGGAGTGTGCCACCAAGCTGGGTTTGACGTTTTATTCTCTTGAATTTTGAATGATGTGAAAATGTTAGCTATTATATAAGTAGAAACACAATACTATACTATAACTTATGTACAGATGTTCAATAAATACCCATTAAATAGAACTTTACTTTGGGGTTCTGCTAGGCTTCCTTTTGTGCTAAATGCTGGCAGACTAAATAAAATACCAGTAAATAATATGCGTGGGGGGGTGTTTATTTTATGTGTATGNATGTGGGTGTGTGCACATGAGTGCAGGTGTCCTCAAAGAGCAAGTGCTTTGAATCCCTTGGAGCTGGAGTTACAGACGGCTGTTAGTCACCTAATATGGGTGCTGAGAACAGAAGGAGAGGCTCTCTGCAGGAGAACTTGGCTCTCTTAACCACTAAGCATCTCTCCTGCCCAATACAAAATTCTTCTCTACTTTCTAGAAACTTTTCCTTTTNACAAACAGTAAAAACTGATCAATTTGGCCATTTCTTTTCAGCAAGGAGAATTACTTTAAGTACTACAAAAATGAACCAGGAGCTGGGGTGATGGCTCAGCTGATCAAGTGCTTGCCACACAAGCATAAGGAGCTGAGTCTGAATCCCCAGCACCCACATAAAAATCAAGGTGTGTGGTGGCATACACTGTGATCCTAGCACTGGAGCCCCAGTGTCCACCAAAAAGCTAGGTGTGTGATGGCATACACTGTAATGCTAGCACTGGTGAAGCAGAGACAGACAAGATTCCTGGGGCTTGGGATGGAGAGATGGCTCAGCGGTTAAGAGCACTGGCTGCTCTTCCAGAGGACCTGAGTTCAATTCCCAGCAACCACATGATGGCTCACATCCATCTGTAATGAGACATGGTGCCCTCTTCTGGCCCACAGGGATACATGAAGGCAGAACACTGTATAAATAATAAATAACACTGTATACATAATAAATAAATCTTTAAAAAAAAAAGATTCTTGGGGCTTGCTGGCCAGCCAGCCAATTTAGGCAACTGGTGAACTCCAGGCTCTGTGAGAGACCCTCAAAAAAATAGGGTGAGTCTAGGCTAGGGATGACTCAGTACAAGCATGAGAACCTGAGTGCGGACCCACAGTACCCCATAAAACTAGGCAAGGCCACAGGTGCCTATAACTCCAGCACTAGGGCAAGCAGAGACATGAGGATCACTGGAGTTTGCTGGCCGGCCTACAAGAAAAACAGCAAGCTGGAGGGTCAATGAGAGATTCAATCTCAAAAAGATAAAGCAGAGAGAGAGAGAGAGAGAGAGAGTGCTAGACCAGCATGCCCGACATCCTCCTCTGGCCAATTCAAGGCTAGCCTGGTCTACAGAGCAAATTCCAGGACAGCCAAGGCCACACAGAAAAACCCTGTCTAAAAAAAAGAAAAGAAAGAGGAAAAAAGAAAAGAAAATAGAAACCAAGAAATTAAGCTACTTGCTGGGTTCAGTGGTTCACACCAGGAATTCCAGCACTTTGAAGGCTGAGGCAAGATTCACACAAGTTAATTTATTGTATAGGACCAGGTAACTACTAAGCATATTAGCATACTAACATAACTGTTAACTATTAAACTAAGACAAAAACTCAAAATCTCATCAACTTTCCACAATACCAAGATATCTAAATTCCAAAATGCAATGCTGATCATTTTAGGGAGGCAGAATAATATAGTAGTCAGAAATGCCTATGTTCCAGTTCAAGGTCAACCACCTACTGGTATGACCATCTGTTTAAAANGTGTCTTTACTGTCTATAAAAACTGGACTGCAGAGTACCTGTAAATTGAAGCAGGATCTATACACTTACAATGTACATAGATCAGACCAGCTTGTTCTACATACATTGCAAGGACAAGGCCTGATACATGATACCATTACCCAAGATTTTCCTTCAAAACAATAAACTTGGAGCAGAGCATGATGGAACATGACATTAACCCCAGCACTTGGGAGGCAGAGTCAGGAGCATCTCTGTGAGNTCAAGGCCAGCATGGTCTACACAGTAAGCTCTAGGACAGCCAGGATTAAAAAAACAAAAACAATAAACTTGAGAAGTTTGAACATGGTTCAGTGATTGGGAACACTTGTTACTCTTGCAGAGAACCTGGGTTCAGTTTCCANCACCCACATGATGGCTCACAGCTATCTATGACTCCAGTTCCAAGGCATCCAATGCCCTCTTCTGATCTTCTTGGGACCAGGGCTGCATATGATGCATATACATGCACACAGACAAAGCACTCATACACATAAAATAAGTAATTTTCTTTTTAATTTTTAAATGAACTGAAGGGGTGTAACTGGAGAGATGGCTAGATAATTAGAGTACTTGCTGCTCTTTCAGGGGATCTGAGTTCAATTCCTAACACTCACAACCATCTTTAACTCCAGTTCCAGAGAATTCAACACCTCTTCTGGCCTCTGACAGCACCAGGCATGCATGTAAACAAAAAGATATTTAGGCAAAACATACACATTGCAAATTAAATAAAAATTTAATGAACTTGGGGCTTAAAGAGATGGCTCAGTGGTTAAGAGTGTGTACTGTTCTTGCAGAGGGCCTGAATTCCATAACTAAGACCCACAGCAGGCAGCTCAAAACCACCTGTAACTCCAGCTCCAGAGGATCTGACACCCTCTTCTGGATGCCATGGACACAGGTGTGCATGCATAGACAAACACAGACACACATATACACATAACCAAAATAAGTTTTTTTTTTCAAAAAAGCACTTTAAATGAATTTTTAGAAGGTATTTTAAAGAAAACAACTCACATATTAACCTGAAAAAAGGATGACCCTGNGTGGCTACTATTACTATCCTTTTTTTCCCAAGAATAAACAAGAGAGAGCTGAAATTTTTCCAATTTGGTATAACACTTTTCTCCTTGAATGCTGGCATTCTGAAGAATGTTGAATAATAATAAGCTGAAGAATAATAGAAAATATACGTACATATGATTGTTAAATATCTTCTAGATTAACTGAACATCTTCAGTTGTCCTTTAAATTAAAAATTATTTCAAACATGTAACTGTCTCCTATACCTGTTGCTATTTCACTTTCGAGCTGTCCATTATAAAGAATTATGAATTGAAGTTGGGACTGAGGGTTTTTTTTTAACACTTTTTTTAACAGGTGATAAGAAATGACAGCTGTCAAATACATAACATCCCTCTGTACTCGCTGTGGTTTTTATTCCTGGTAAACCAGGTTATCTGTTCAACTCCCATAAATTACTCTAAACAAAGTAAAGCAATTTCCTTGTGTCATCAGCTCTCCAAAACAGCTTCAGGAAGAAGCTGATGAAAGCTGAAGGCCCGAGCATCTTCGTCCCTAAGAAAGCAAAGTGTTAACTTTCTTCCTCGCAAAGCTTGGAGTCACGGCTTTCGGAGGCATTCCAACGGAGATNTGAGACAACGCCGAACACCAGAGTAACTTTTAACGCCATGTCCAAAGCATCGTTCCTCTTCCTTCCTCCCTTCCCCCAAGAGCCGGGGGTGGAGTGTGAAAGTGCCGCGTAGCAGCCACATCCCTGCACGCTGCGCCCGCGGTGCGCCCCGCACCCTAAGCGGGCCCCGCGGAGCACCCTGCGCCCTCCTCCCCACCCCGCACCGCGGCGGCGCCCCGTCCACACCCGGCCTGCAAAACCTCTGGAGCTGCACGGCCTCCCGGGCGGCTCACCATCGCAGCCCCAAGACCGAAGAGGAGCAGGTGGGCAGGCCCTCGGCTGGGGGAATCCGTTATCGGGGCTCGGGATCCATTGGCGCCAACAACTTCTCCCGCGAAGTGGCAGAAGCGCAAGCGGCGGCGCGCGGCGATGACGTCAGGAGGCGCGCGCTCCCCGCGGCCCCGCCCCGAGGCGGGAGTCGCGCGCTGGGTGCGGTGCAGCCCTGGCGGCGGGAGGATTGCCACCTCTGTAGGGCGCGGTGTGAGCATGCAAGCGCGCGACCCGGACGCCCAATCTGGGGTGTGAGGCTGGCTTCCTCTAAGGCGGGTTCCCAGGTGCCTTCCTTCCGCGTACANGTGCGGCAAGGGCAGGGCTCTGTACAACTTCCAGAAGGTCTTACTCCCACCCTCAAAAACATGAAATGTATTCGATACGCACTGCACACATCAACTGTTCCCCATCAGACTTTACTCTTTTATTTTCTTTTTAATGTTTGACCTATTGATTTTGGCTCAAACTAAGAGACCCATAGTTAGAAAACTCCCAGGATAAAGGACAAATATTTGTTACTTTTTACACGTTTATTTATTGGCGGTGGAGTGGCGGTCAAAGAAAAGCTTGCGANAGCCCTTCCGCCACGTGGATCCATGTTTGTATTAAAGGGGCTGTTTANATTTTGTTGTTATTTTGAGACAGGATCTCATCTGTCCCATCCTAGTCTTAAACTCCCTATATAGATGAGGATGACCTTGGACTAGTGATTTTTCTACCGCCTCCCAAGTGCTGACATTTCATATACATACCAACATGCCNGGTTTATGCAGTTCAGGGGATCAAACTCAGAGCTACTAGGAAGGCATGCAACCCCCAGGCCNAAAAGCTCTTTGTTTTAAAACTACCAAACTAGGAAAACTAGCCCCTTAATTCGTAATTAGTGAAGATTAAGTCNCTTAAAAAATAGTGAAGTAGCCGGGTAGGTGTGGCACACGTCTTTAATACCAGCACTTGGGAGACAGAGGCAGCGGATCTCAGTGAGTTTGAAGCCAGCGTGGTCTACAAAGTGAGTTCCAAGGCAGCCAGAGCTGTTGCACAGAGAAACCCTGTCTCGAAAAAACAAAAAAGTAAAAATAAAAATTTTAAAAAGTAGGGCTGGAGAGGTGGCTCAGAGGTTAAGAGCACTGACTGTTCTTCCAGAGGTCNTNAGTTCAATTCCCAGCAACCACATGGTGGCTCACAACTATCNGTAATGAGATCTGGCGCCCTCTTCTGTATATATAATAAATAAATCTTTTTTAAAAAATTAAAAAATAAAAAATAGTGAAGTCCTCCAGGCGGTGGTGGCGCACACCTTTGATCTGAGCACTGGGGATGCAGAGGCAGGAAGATCTATGTGAGTTTAAGGCCAGCCTGGTCTACAGAGCAAGTTCCAGGACAGCCAAGGCTTCATAGAGAAACCCTGTCCAAAAAGAAAAAAGAAATAATGAGGTCTTTGAGGCACTGGCATACCAAGATACACACTGATAGAAAAACTAGAATCAGGAGAGATTTTCGGTTAAGCAAGTCTCAGCAGGGAATGAGGTTGTTTTACTTTGTCAGTTTTCGGAGCTGGTCTTGGTACGTGACTCAGGTGGGCCTCACCTCAGGAGTTCCCACCTCAGGTGGGAACTCACAATAATGCCTCTGCCTCCACCATCCCACTGCTGGGATTACAGGGGTAATCCTGTAACCCACACCTGGCCAGCAGGTTTCCTGTTAATAAGTAAGTGACTCGGTTGTGGAATAGAATGTAACATTTGCGTACAATTTCAAGAGAGAACATGAGGTTATCAAAGAATGTAGTGAGGAGAGCAATGTCAAACTTTGGTCTTAGACTTTCAAATCTTTTTCTAACCACTTCTGGGTGGATCTTGTCCTTTTATGACACTGTATCTACTGGGAAAAGCAGTAAAGCCTTCAGAAATACAAGAGTTCATATTTACTAATGTCTATTTCAACATGATTTTGGTTTTGTTTGTTTGTTTGTTTGTTTGTTTAAATGTAGCTCTTGCTAACCTGGAACTCACTACGCAGACCAGCCTAGCCTGGAACTGCAGAGACTCATCTGCCTCTGCTCCTCCGATGCAGAGTACCACAGGCTGCATCTTTTGTAACAATGCACCCCACGTGCAGCTTTGCACCACTTGAGGTTAAAATTTACCACAAACAATAAAAATCCCCAATTTAGAAACAAATGAACTTTCTCAGGAGCACGGCTTCACTGCCTGGGTCCCTCTGAAGCCAGTTGCTCCGTTCCTGCTCCACTGTATTCTCCTTATGTGACCATAGAGAAGTAACTGTGACTCAGTTTCCTCATCTGTTAGAGATAAAACTGTTTCTGACACCCATCAAGTAATAACAGCATTTTTGGTGGTGGTGGTTATATGATTTGGTTGGACTTTAATCCAGACAGACCCAGTATGTAGCCCAGGCTGGCCTCAAACTTGAGATCCTCCTGCCTCAGCCTCCCAAGTACTAGGATTACAAGCATACACCACTACACATGGATGATAAAAGTGTTTTGAAGTNAATAATTATCATTATTGTTATGGAGTCTGCACATGGGTGGCAGAAATGACCAAAGAGACCCTGCCTCATAAACAAGGTGGAAGGAGAGAAACAATCTTGAAGATTGTCCTCTGACCCCCCCCACACACACACTGTGGCATGTGTGTGCTCACACCCAGAAACACAAAATAAATAAATAAAAATAAATCTGAAAAATAAAATAGGAGAGCATTCCAAAATTAGACTTGTCTATTCAATGTTGCTTAGGGAAATAATTGGTTTCNGAAGACTAGGTCTGTTTCATCCATTGAGAAATCAACAAAATCTGTGAACCAAATCCCTAGAAAGACATACACAGCAGATATATAATACAATTTTGTTCATCCCACCTTAGGGGACCTAAACCAATGTACAATATTCATTGTGTTATAAATCAATAACTCAATGACTAGGACACATAAAACAGGACAGCAGTGGTGGCACACACATTTAACCCTAGCACTCATAGGCTGAGGCAGGTGGCTCTCTGTGAGTTTAGAGCAGCATAGTCAGCATGAGGGTTGCTGCTCTTCCAGAGGACCCAAAATGGGTTCCCATCACCCACATGGCAGCTCACAAATTCCTGTAACTCCAGTTCCTAGGGATTTTTTGCTCTCTTCTGGCCTACTCAGGCACTGCATATACATGATGCACACGCCTATACACAGATAACACATCTATACATAATTTTACAATAAGTCTTTTTTGAAATAAAATAAAATCCTAACCATCAAGACAAANAGAAAACTTGCAGCTGGGTATAGTGGCTCACGCCTTTAATCCCAGCACTTGAGAGACAGAGGCAAGAGGATTTCTGTGAATTCCAGGCCAGCCTGGTCTATATAGCTAGTTCCAGGAAAAGCCAAGGTTACATAGAGAAACTAGTCTCAAAAACGAAAGAAAAAGAAAACTTTTGTATTTTTTGTATTGTATT